>JAGSMR010000024.1:9057500-9335000 GCA_029286605.1 Sericinus montela
AAAACATGGCAGTTTGTAATTAGACTTAGCCTAAAAATGTTCGCGTCTCCAAATTTTAATGATCGATAGATATTTAACATTCTTTTCAAAGAGAATTCAAGTTCTTTGCAAGGAGAATAGAACAACTGTTATAGTTTCAATACATCACTAAATCGGATAAAAGTTTCAAGAGCAAAGAAACTAAAAATATAAATTAAAAATATATAAATTAATAAATTGCTTTCGTGTTAGATGACACACCAAAATGTGATATCTTATTTAAATTAAAAAAAAAACAGTTTACAAGTTCATTTATTTTTATTTCTTTTTATATTTTATTACGGCAATTCAATTGAAAGAGAAAAAATTTATACTTTTAAATATGCTTCATCATATAACAATGTTATTTTGTTACTATTTATTCCTTTTGCATTTAGAATAATCTACTAAAGATATATTAAACGTGGATACCCCAATTATATAAATTTTAATACAAAACAGTAGACTAAAAATATTTTGCCTTCTTTTACGAAGGTCGCTGAAGATTAATCAACACTCCATGTCTTCACACTTCTTACGAATGTAAAATTATTGCTCATTGAAGGTGATAAAGTAATGTATAAGACATACATGACTCTAACCGCATGAATTACGCATTGACGTGATTGTCAAAACACGGTTTTTTACCAATGGTGGATAAATTGAAACAACAAAGATCAATTTTTTATGACATGCATTGTTCGACAACACATTTCATCAATGAGCCATCCGAATGCATACCATTTTGACCATGTCCTTTGTATGGTGTCACATAAACTATGACCTGTATAGTTAGGTGCGAACATAGTAAATCCGTTTCTAGCAAAACCCAGCGATCATGTGCCAAATTACGAACTTTCATTGAAACTACAATCAGAAATCACATTTTTACTGCATATTGTTACTTTACAAAGACATCTATTAGTACCATGTTTTAACAATAAATAATAATGCTTCTTATCAATCCGGTATGAGACACTGTAGCAAATAAATTTCCCAAATGCAAGCGTTAACAGTCGAGGAAGTTGGCAGCCATTAGCAACTCCAGCGCAATCTCCGGTGCAATGGGAAACTCCGGTATTTCCGTGGACGAATTGGTGTAGCGTACTTTGTATGTGAAGTACATACAAACTTTCTGCAGGACATGCGATCTGAAAACGAGAGAGATGTGACTATGAATATCTATATCTATAGTAGGATTTAAGGCTCAGCCTATAGTCACGGTAGCCGAGTGGTTGGGTGATCGAGATTCGAGTCGAGAGACCCGAGTTTGATCACAAGGTTTTTTCAAAAACTTAAGTACGAATTATAAAGTCGTCGATAGACTCACCCCCCTGAACACATTGTCCGAAAAATATCTTCAGTGGAAGGTGGGTCGAAAGAACTTAATTGTCTAAACCTCTGTCTATCCTTGTATTGGGAATGGCGTGACGATGGGAAGACGTGGGCATGTATTTTCCTTTAAGGCTCACTACTAGAACAAAATGGCTGGTCCTTTACTCGCTCGGACCAGTGCTTTTGCAAGATTTGCAGTTAGTCTGTTTACTAAGACTATAAAGAATGGATTTAAGTCACGATAGCCGAGTGGTTGGGTGGTCGGAATTTCGAGTCAAGAGACCCGAGTTCGATCCCCAGGTGGCAGGCTCGTACCAATGAGTTTTTCAAAACTCACCACCTGTCACGTTGTCCCGAAAATATCTTCGGTGGAAGGTGGGTCAAAGGGACTTAATTGTCTAGACTAGACCTATGTCTACCACTGTATTGGGAATTGCGTGAAGATATTTATTTTATTTATAAAGAATTGAACTGGGTAACAATTTTTATTATTAATCGTTTTTTAACACTTTTTGAAATTTGATTTAAATAAACGTACAAAATCTACACAATGCAGAGAATGCCACCAGGCATTAAGTCCGCCCATTGCAGCCCATAGTATAAGCTGTGACAATAAATAAATAAAAAAACAAATAAATGAGCAAAACTTGCACAGCACTTACGGTATCTCCCTGAAGTTGACCTCGTTGGCTTCGTTTTCGGCGAACTGTCCGGGACCGCTGAGCATTGCCTTGATGGTGCCGGACGTGAGCGCGTGCTCTCGCTTCACGATGAACTCGTGACCGTCCGACGAGACCAGTTTCACGTACATCGCGTCCGGACCCTCGCAGCCGCCGTACACTCTCTCATCTGTGCCTGTGTGAACAATATAATTAGTAAATAAATATCTTCACGCAATCCCCAATACAGGGGTAGACGGAGGTCTAGTCTAGACAGTTAAGTCCCTTCGACCCACCTCCCACCGAAGGTATTTTCGGGACAACGTAACAGGTGGTGAGCCCGTAGTCGTCTTAATGTCCAAGTCAACGATGTAATTCGTACATAAGTTTTTGAAAAACCCATTGGTACTGCCACCTGGGGATCGAACTCGGGTCTCTTGACTCGAAATTCCGACCACCCAACCACTCGGCTATCGTGACTTTTATGATAAGTAAGTTATAGAAATCCAAGTCCCGATAGCCGAGTGGTTGAGTTCGATCCCCAGTTGGCAGGCTCGTACCAATGGGTTTTCTAAAAAAAAAACTCAAGTACGAATTAAATCGTTGACTTGGACATTAAGACGACGACGGGCTCACCACCTGTCACGCTTGTCCCGAAAATATCTTCGGTGGAAGGTGGGTCGAAGGGACTTAATTGTCTGGACTAGACCTCTGTCTACCCGTGTATTGGGAATTGCGTGAAGATATTTTATTAGATATATATTTTATTAGAAATCCAAAAAATATTGAGGAGACGGCGGCACACGTCTTATTGGCGTGTCCAACGGTCGCGGAATACAGGGCCAATCATCTCGGTTCACCGAGATCTGGTTACCGGTAATCTCAAGGGGCTGCTGGGATCCCTTGATGAGCTGGGTTGGCTCGAGTAAGCTTAGACAATCCTGCCCATACACAAAATACGCGCTAGGATGTGGAGTTGCGGAGATCAGCCCGTCTAATCTAATCTAATCTAAAGATGTTTACTTATTTGATATAATTTGTGGAACAATTAAGTTTGTTATAGCCATGATATACAATACACGATTGCCGAGTGGTTGGGGGGACGGAATTCGAGTCTAGGGACCAGAGTTCGATCCCCAGGTGGTAGGTTTGTACCAATGGGTTTCTTCAAAAACTTATGTATGATTTATATAAATGACAAATTGTCCCAAAAATATCTTCGATGGAAGGTGTGTCAAAACTACTTAGTTGTCTAGACCTCTGTCTAACCCTGTATTGGGAATGGCGTGAAGATTATCTATAGTAGGATTTAAGGCTCACTATATACGCACGTTAGTCATCGGAATAACTGCCTTTTTATTTTCAGTATGCTATGAATTTTTCTCTGTTTGTCAAGATGCAGATAAATAGTTATAGTGTGTGTTGGTAATAATATAGAGTGTAGTTGAAATAATACAAAAGCTCATAAAAATGGCACAGTACCCACCTGCACTTCTTTGATCATCACCAGATGCTGCCGAAGCTACTAATGATTCAGACATATTGCCTGAAAAAAAAGTAAGATAATTAGAAAAAAGAAAATAAATTTATTTGTTGTCATAAAATAATACATTTAAAAATTAAAAATTATGAACAGAATCAATTGTTTTATTGCAGCAACAAAACAGCATCCGACACAGCAAATATGCTGTAGCTGTACTGCTGCAGCACTTTTATTCTGCCGGTGCCATTAAAATAGTCCATGCACATGCAGTCACAAACAATAATTAAAATTAAACAAAAAAACATACATTAACTTATATTCTGATACTCATTATAATTTGATAGATATACGCTAATACAAATCTAAGACATAATTAAAATAAAACATAACTCCAATAACTATCTATATACTTAGATCATAAACATCCAACTTTTTGCACATAAAAATCTAATCTGAGTGTTATATAATGCAAGGACTGACTGTTAAATAAGTTCCAATGGAGGGTTACTTCAAATTATAAAATCAATTACTTTTCTTTTTCATAGTGCACAAAGATAGTTAACATGCAGGTCAGAGCAAAAGCTAAAAACCATTGTTTAACCGTGGTTAAAAAACCATTTATCACTAAAACAGAGTGTTTACCATTAATCAAATTAAAAGATATACAAATTGCAAAATTTTCAATTGCATGATTCATTAAGCACATATAATTCATTTAGAATATACTCATAGTATTATTATTAAATCTGACTATGATGGTGAAAATAGTGACACTATATGAAATCATAATGAATACATATAAGTCACAACAGCCGAGAGTTTGGGTGGTCGGAATTTCGAGTCGAGAGAGTGGCAGGCTCTTTTCAATAGGTTTTTTCAAAAACCTATGAATGAATTATGTTGTTGACTTGGACATAAACAGGGTGACGGGCTCACCACATGTAACATTGTCCCGAAAATATCTTAAGTAGAAGGTTGGTCAAAGGGACTTAATTGTCTAGACTAGATCTCTGTCTACCCCTGTATTGGGAATTGCGTGAAGATATTTATATTTATTTTCTGAATTTCTGTTTTATACTTTTACACTACAAACTTACACTTTTATTAAATTGCCCAATTACATAACAATAAGCTTAAATGTGCAGTCTTGCTTATTTTATATACACTCCCGAATTTAACATACATATACATATAATCACGCCTCTTTCCCATAGGGGTAGGCAGAGACCACTTCTTTCCACTTGCTACGATACTTACATACTTGTTTCGCTTCATCCACTTTAATTATTCCCTTCATACATTCTCTTTGATTCAGGGTACTCTTGACCTGGCCTTTTTTCAGGACATCCCTGATTTGGTCTCGAAACATCCGCCTAGGTCTTTCCCTTCCTACACTTCCATTCACACTCGCCTTATATGCTTTTTTCATCAATCGTTCTTCATTCATTCTCTCGACATGGCCAAACCATCTCAGCATACCTTTCTCAATTTTAGTCACTACATCTTCTTTCAGACCACAACATTTCCTTATTTCACCATGCCTTATCCTGTCGCTCAGTTAGAATTTAACTTGTTTTTATTATAATTATCTTTAGACATAATGGGTTTGCTTTCATCATGTGATAACACTTAATTTGAATTTGTAAAAACAAAGAAGAAGCTTTCTTCATTTAAACAATGTTAATTTGCCTTTGTTCTAATCCTATGTTAAAATATATCATGGCTTGGGACCACAGTACACCACATGATCAAATTCCTTAAGGAGGGAAGGGAGAAGAATACAGATACCTAGATGTGCATGTATGAGGATAATTTGAAAGAAGTGAATGTGGATAATGAGAGTATTTAACAATTGAGACATTCAGCAATCTGTTCTCTGGGATATGTGTGATGATAGTGTAATGAAAATAATTGTATTAATACTTTAAAGATCCAAAGGATTTACCTAAAATTAATACATGTTGAAATTTTGGGTTTGTTCTTGGTGTATCATGCTACGAGAAGTAATGGTGTACAATTATTGTAGATTTAGTTAAAAAGTATTGTAAATATAAACACAGTTTTGCTTTTGTAAATAAAATATTGATTAAAAATCAATAATCGGATTTCGAAATATCAAACCCGATTTCGATCGGCAGGAACAAGTTTGTACCAATATATGATTTGTAACATTGTATTGGACACTGAGACAGCTCACCTTCTTTTAAGTTGTCCGTTCACCAGATAAGCTCTAATTAAATGTCGAATCAGAAGACTAAATTATGTAGATCTCTGCCTAACCCATTATTGGCAAATTGCATTAAGAAATGTGAAATTATATGAATAACATAGCACAAAAAATATATTAAAGCTATGGTTACCAACCTTAATTATTTAATCGAAAAGCTGTTTAAAATTTTGAGGAAAATATATACAAGAAACACACTATATTATTTTATGACCAATACTTTTTTTAGAAACCACGCACAGGATATTTGAAACTGACAATGACAATTAATAATTGACAAACAATAGGTCGGAGCGATACATATCGTATACAGGTATTCAAATGGTAAAATAATACTGGGAGCAGATACTGAAAGTATATACTTTAAGATTGCCATATTTGCACTTTGCCAACTGGTCGAAAAATACAGGCTTGCGCAAAAAAACTTGCATATGGTAGTCGTGGACCTGAAAAAGACGTACGATAGGATACCCCGTAAGATTCTGTGGTGTATGAAGGAGAAAGGGCTGCCAGAGAAGTATGTGCGGCTTGTTGAGGCGATGTATAATAGAGCCAATACTTGCGTCCGGTCTGAGACTGGAATCGCCGGCAAGTTCAATGTGGCTGTAGGTTTACACCAGGGTTCGGCTTTGAGTCCTTATTTGTTCCTTATGATTACGGATGCTCTGTCATCGAACATGCAGGAGGAAGCACCCTGGTGTATGCTATTTGCAGATTTACTGCATTGTGCTTGTCGGGGAAAATGCACTTGAGGTCCTGAGTAGGCTAGGAAAATGGCAAGAAAAACAGGAAAGTGTAGGCTTGAAAATAAGCAGAACCAAAACCAAACACAAGTCCTGTGACTTCGGAGGTTCATCTAGTTTTTTTCATATTGCCTTGGATGGTGTTTCCTACCACTCTGCTCCGAATTCCGGTGCCTTGAGTCATTGATCCAAAGTTTACAAAACGATCGTGAGACCTGTCGTATTGTATGGATCAGAATGCTGGGCAACGAAAGTGACAGATGAAAGTAGAGTGCATGCTGCAGAGATGAGAATGTTGAGATGGATGCGTGGAGAGGCTAGAAAGGATCGGATAAAAAGAGTATATACTCTTTTTATCCGATCCGGGAAAGTGAAAAGTGAAAAGCAGAGAAAGTGAAGAGTCGAAGGTTAGCTTGCGAACCATGCTAACCTACCACAGGCATGTAATGACTAGGAATGAATGTAATATAGGCAAAAGAATATTAGAGATAAATGTGGATGGACGGAGAGCTATGGCGAGACCAAAAAAACGGTGGATGGATTGTGTGAAATAAGACATGAAAAAGAAAGAAGTGAGTACTGAGCCCCACTTAGCATTGGATAACGGCAGAAAGAAGAAGATATACTTTAAGATTACTAACTATATAAAATGAAACCATAAACTTTCTAGAGAGGCTAAAGTAGTCGCGTAGTTTGTAACTAGCTACTAACATGAGCATATACTTAGTTGAAAATACATAAAAAACCATTTAGATTTTTTTATTCTTTCCTCTCGACAAACCTATCTTTCACTGAAATTGTTAGAGCAATTTGGATTATAAACTTATAAAAATAAAGTTTGGTTTATGTTGATAGGCCTATTTTGATAGTTACGACTCTCGTAAAAAGGCAGATGCTTCCGAAAGCCAACTAAAGCTTACGGAATAACTTCGGTCTTTAATAATATTACCACCAGAAAATAGATTGATTCATCTATAAATCAGATTATCCAGCTTAGGGATCAAATATGTTTGCTGACAAATTATGTTCTGAGGCAGTCCTTTTCAATTAAAGAACGCTGGAAATTATCTTTAGTATGGTTGCCACTTATGATATTATGTCACGATGCCAAATCTAGAGCTAAACAGCACGGATACGCTTTCTGCTGTCGTACTAAAGGCTTTAGATACATTGGGCAGAGAGAAGCAAAGGAAGCCTTGCCCGTTACGTGACATAAGGACCTGGATTCTTTATTTCCACATTTTGAAAATAACTCTAATCTTTAATCAGAATCATTTTCAATCTAATACACAATCACTACCCAGTCACAATAGGGATGAATCTCTTTTAGCCAAAAACACCTGCCCAAAATGGTTTATTATAAAAAGGGTTATTGATGCAATGAAAACGCTCTTATAAAGGTCAATTGTTGTATCTTAACGATGTCGATGAATACTGTGCCCTAAGTTGTCATAAAAAAGAATCTTCTGAGTTATTAGTACTACCAGGTAGTCAAAATAAGCAACATGATACTGACTGATATGACTATATATGACCACGATGTGACCACTTTTCTAACGTGGGTCGTAAACTGACAGACCAAATATTATCTAAGATTAATATCCGTGAAACCGATCTAGTATAGATTGTTAGAGTTAGTAAGTCACCTGCAAATTAATTTAACATGAAACCAATTAATTAAAAAAAATAATCAAGATATTAATTATTCGGCTTTCAAAAAGACATATCCAGCACATTAGCATATTAAATGCTTGTTAGCCATACAACGCGGAACATTGAAAAAGGTAGAAAAGTTACTGGTGATTTTTTCGATGTAAGTAAGGCTTTTGATTTTGTAGAACACGATCTACTAAATAAAACTGAAAATTATGTATTGTTATTGAATTGCATATGAATAGATAAAATCTTACTTATATAACAGAAAGCATTACGTACAAATAACAAGAACTAATGAGTACGGGGAAGAAGTTACTTATAGCTCGAATTTAAAACAAATTTCTAAAGGCGTTCCTCAGGGCACTATCCTCGGACCTATATTTTTTATTATATACATTAATAATCTACTATTAACAATTGATCAACAATGCACCTTATATGCTGATGACATATCAGTTTTAATAACAGATGAAAAGAAGCCTTCAGAGTATGAACAGTTAATTATACAGTAATGTCAACAATTAAATTATTAGAAAATAATAATTTATGTCCAAACTTACTTAAAACTAAATTTGTTTCATTCTCATCGAATCGGACAAAAATTAAAGCTATGAGTCATAATCAAGACATTGAAATTGTTACAGAAGTAAAATTTCTTGGCTTAACTTTAAACCAACACTGTAGTTAGAAAACATACAGATGATGATGAGAAAACGTTGAAAAACTTAGTTAATAAAGAAGTAATGATGTTAGCGTATCATGATTATGTGGGATCTATCTTACGTTATGGAATTTTAACCTGGGGATATTCCACAAATTTTAACAAAGCTTTTTTAATGCAAAAAAAAATTCTGTGGATGTGGCCGTCTTGAATCTTGTAGACGTCTTGAATCTTGTACACAATGTAAGAAATGGTAGCTTTTTGAAAATTCAAAAAGCTACAAATTCTTACACTGTGTTCTTTATACATTTATGAAATCGCAACATTCTGAAAAAAATAACCTAAATTGTTCCTAAGATGTATTGATACAAACGAAAAATATCCATATCATCCACATCGAGACATAACGAAGTTAATTCTTTCTAAATGTAAAACAGCTTTATTTCAGAAAAATTGTTATTTAATGAGTATTAGGATATATAATAAAATTCCAATTTAAATTCAAGAACTTATAGAGAAAACTTTCAAAGCAATTAAAAATTGCTCATTAAAAATTGTTTCTATTAATTTGGTGAATTTTTTTGCTTTAACCAGAAATAAGTATTGTTTTTTTAACTGTGACTGGTAAATCTGCAAAATTAATATATATACCATATTTTTCTTTTGTATTAATTTATGTTCTTTTTTTTGTCATTATATACCACTATGGAATATGTCATAATTGTATTATCTTCATATTTTAACGATCTTGTGTAATAGACGAAACATAATTTTAAGAATTAAATGTTACGTGACTTGGTAATATTTAACTCTTAAAATTAATATAAAAGGTATCATCAAAAGATTTTGAAAGAATAGTACCTGGAGACTGTTATTACCAAACATTTGACGACATTAGATGATGTGTATAACTTCTTTTGACAATGATTTATTTTTTATTATTCTTTAGTAAAATTCAGTCCTATAAATTCTATAAAAATTTGTATTTTAAATTCTATTACTAATATATTTACATGCCGACATGGCGCAATATTATTGACATATATATGACAATATGTATAGTTTTAACATCTGTAATTACCATATTTCTTGCGAACGAATAAATAAAAAAAACCAAACTTATGTGACCAAATTTTTGTGAGCTACTAAGACAAATGTTGGTCAACTATAATAACTAAATATTTCGTTCTGTGCTCAATATGCAACAACTCTCCTTAATAAAAATATCAATTTAATTGTATAAAGCAACGCTATCGTTGTCCTGCTCGTAAAATATAACTGATCATTCCATCTGTTTATTATCATTACATAAACTTGTACGGTACGAGTTATGAGTGTTATTAATCAATCCTGCGCTAAATTTAATGTATTATTAGTTTCAGCTATTATCTCAAGTTATACCTGTGTAATATGAGTTTCATATCTAGGTATGGCAAAGACGATAGATAACTCAAACACTTTGAATATTAAATTACAAAAGCAAATTAATATTTTTAAGTCTTGTCTTATTGATTGTCATAATGTCATCGACTGGGCTAAATCAATGTAATAATGTTCAAAATATCATCGATAATGATATGATGGGTATGTATAATATAACACACATTTATATTTTTAGACCTATAACAATGTTATTAAAAATATTACTGTAACTGAAGTCGGTGATGCAGGTTAATTGAGTATATTTATTTATTATTAATTGAGTATATTATTATTAATTAAGTATATAATTATATATTCGATCAATGATGTGGTAGCAGTGCTTCATTATGAATTAAATAATCACACCGCAAAAACTGTCCCTGAACTTAAAGTAAATATGATCTCGAGAAAAAAATAAGATGGGTTTTCGGTTCAATAAATTTGGTAATCCCAGGGATCAACAGGAATAAAAATATTCTGAAAATGTGAAAAATTATTCTTGAAAAATACAAGAGCTTTGTTAATATAATTTAATACTATATTCTTAAAAATTCTAAATCTTTGTCAATAATAACAAAAGCAAATGAAAGCAATACGGATAACGATGGGCAAAGCATCGCTAATTTATTTACAGAACAATTTTAATCAGTTTATTGCATTAAAAACTTAGTACAATAACATAAATTACTGTCCTAGCCTTTTTTTAACTCAGAGGCAGGTTTTGAATGCTTTAAATATCAGTCAAAACATTCCAATAAAAGTCGTGGACCACGTAGAATTCCTCCATTATTGCTGAAAATCATCCTCTTATGTTAATACTTAATAACTCCGTGCAGAGCAGGATCTCTCAAAATTAGTGAAAAGAAAACATGTGTAGGATCTATTTGTAAAAATCAAAAAGAGCATTGTAAACCATCGGCCTATCTCAATACTTTCCGCATTTTCCATACACTCGATAAATCTTGTCTGTAGAGAACAGCATGGATTTTAGAAAGGAAAATCCACCGGTTCTACTCTAGTTGGTTGTGCCGGATATTTTTAGCCGCCGGATATTTTTTAAACAAAAGAAATTGACGACATCTGCACTAACTTTAGCAGTTCTTTTTGTAAGGCTGATCATCTAATTCTTATCTAGACTCCAATTTTCTATGTATTCACAAGAAACCTTATAGTAGCTCAAATCTTATTTCTCAGACCAACCACAAAGAATGGTTGTTAAAAGCTGCACATCTAATTCTTATACCCCATCATCAGGGGTACCACAAGTGCCCAACATCAACATTTCACGATCTCTAGCAAAAAGTAGCGTTGGTAAAAATATTCCTATATATTGTTTCCTCAAATCTTATAAAAAATGCGTGATCAAGTCAACATATTTAATATCACTATTTATAAATTAAAATGATAATATTTATAAATATTAATGATCAAGTATGGTGGGCCTCGCGTCTGGGACAGCTTTCATACGCTGTGCAATTTGTGCTGGCGGACGGGTGATGTCCCGGATTATTGACGAGCCGCAGTCCTTGTACTTTTATATAAAGGTAAAGGTTCACAGTTTGACTGCGGGTGCTATCTGGCGATCAGCTTGACCAGTTTAGCAAGTAAAGTTTACACGAAGGTTTTGACGCGTAGGATGCGAGAGAAATCGGAAACATTTTTATGGGAGGCACAATGCGGATTTAGACCCGGAAGAGGATGCATGGATCAAGTGTGTCCAGAGGATTTTCTGTGCTTTTGTGGATCTTGTAAGGCATATGATAAGGTTGTAAGGAAGAACATGTGGGAAAAGTTGCCGGGATATGGTGTGGATGGCCCAATGCTAAGGGCTGTGCAATCGCTCTATTGTGACTGCAAAGCCTATGTGCGGGTAGACCATGTTTAACGTCCAAACGGGCGTAAAACAGAGTTGTGTCATGTCCTCCTGGTTGTTCACGTTGTATCTCGATAGCTGTTTACAAAAGCTGAATGATAGTTGATTGGGTGTGAAGTTGGGTGACATAAAAGTAAATTGTCTGCTGTATGCCAATGAAGCAGTGCTTATTGCATCGTCAGAGGCAGAACTGCAGGCATTAGTCACGTATATGAAAGAGGAATGTGAAAATAAAGGTCTCCGTTTGAATGCTAATAAAACTAAGGTAGTGGTATTTTAAAGGGACGAAGAAAGAACGAAGTGTGAAATATGGGTAAATAAGGAATGTCTAGAACAGTTGAATGAGATTGTGTACTTAGGCAGTGCTTTTAGCCGGCATGGAAGATGTGATATAGATGTGGACAGGCGTGTCGCTGCCGAAAACAAGATCAACGGTGCCCTTACTGCGTTAGTCCAAAGGCAAGGCGTAGTGAAAAGTGCACGCCTTGCGATACATAACGCAGTGCTGTTACCGTGCTTTATTATATGGCAGCGAAACCTGTGTACGCCAGAAGAAGCATAAAAGCAGGTTGAATGCAGAGGAGATGCGATTTCGAAGAAATGTGCGGCCTTTTTACCTTGGCCGACCGGAACGAAGAGATTCGCAAAATGGTAGGTATGAAAGATGACCTTATCACTAAAATGGATAAGGGCGTGCTTCGATGGTACGTTGAGCGAATGAGCGAAGACCGAATAGGGAAGAAAATACATAGCGCGAAAGTTAATATTAAAAGGGGTCGAGGTAGGCCGAGACTAACTTTTGAAGACCATGTGAGCAAATTGCACGAAGACGGGAGGGTCAAGAGTACTCGGATACCTCGACGTGCATGTATCTAGAAAATGATGAATCTGAATGAAGCGAAAGAGGTATGTAAGGATCGTGACACTAGGCGATCTGTTCTCTCTGGCTGCCCCGTCAGGGATTGTGCGTGAAGATAAATAAATAAATATAAAAAAAAATTAAAAATGAAATTTTAATTATTTTAATTTATTTTTTTAGTTTTTTCACATACAAAAAGTTGAAAAAGTTAAAATTAATTATACTGTTATTAGAGAAAGAGAAATGTCGAAAAGATATATCGACTCGATTCTTTTTTAAGGTTTTTCTTCTATTCTGTATGAATTGCACACATTTTCATTTTAGATAAAATTGTGTAAAATTGCTTTAATAAAGAAAGAAAATGTGTTCACATGTACCAGAAAAATTAAAAAATGAAAGTAAAAACAAATTAAAACACCCTTAGGCCTATAAACAAAAAATAAGACAAATAAAAATATTAAAATAATACATAAAATTAAAACAGCTAAAATTGCCAAAAACAAATAAAAAAAATATATTTTATTAAAAGGTACCAAAAGGCCTCCACTCATCTTGATGCCATGACTGTTGCCACGACGCTGATCTTCGTAAATATCATATTTGAGTTCATAAATAGCGAAGCTTAGCTTTATAATATAATTAAATTAAATAAGTACAATTGAAGTAGAAATAAATAAAACATGTATATATACATACAAATTCCCATACGTACACTTACAAATTCAAATACACTTTCGATACACTCAATACATACAGTTACAGTGCAATCTATTGTAAAAATATTTGTGATAAATGTATAGGTATACAACATTTAAGCATATTGTATACATTACATTACATACCTATACATTTTGTAGATAGTTTTTATATTGTAGCATTTAGTAAATCGTTTTTATATTTCAGTTAAAGTTCATTTAATAATTGAGATAGAACTTCTTTAATGGTGGACGAACATTGTTTCAACATTTCGAGGCATATTCGTGAAACATACGTGATCTTTTATTTAA
Organism: Sericinus montela; assembly: GCA_029286605.1. Taxonomy (NCBI): domain Eukaryota; kingdom Metazoa; phylum Arthropoda; class Insecta; order Lepidoptera; family Papilionidae; genus Sericinus; species Sericinus montela. The sequence continues at coordinate 9,071,444 of JAGSMR010000024.1, forward strand.
AAATTGTAGTGTTCGATACAAAACTCTTACAATTTCGGTAACATGGTTCTGCAACTTAGTTTCACAATCACAACTCAACTTCTGGCTATCGATATTTATAATATTTTTCTGTCGCGAAGTTGTATTTATTTATTTATTTATTTATTAACTCGTCGACGTCGCTGCCACAAGGACATCGATGTGGTTGACAAATCGATGCTCCCAATCGTATTCCTACAGCTATACGTAAACTTTCGGTATCTAGTAATGTACCGAGGTTACTTGATGGTAAAGCATGTAGCCAGTAACTGGATTTCTTTGTCGAAACAGCTAGAAAGCGGGCGCGGTCTCTGTCACAGTGAAAATTGTTCAGTAAGTATTTCTGCACATTCTGAACCAACGGAATATCCCACCGTTTTTGTGAGTTAGGTTCCAGTGGAATATCCTCGCCGGGACAGAGACGTAACCATGCTTCTCTTGTCTCATTAGCAAAGGTCAAGTCCAAATCATTCTTAAGAATTTTACGTGACAAATCATGAACACTGTGTACGGAGGCAAGGAAAGCCGGCAGCGCAATATTTGAAACCTCTCTTATACCGATACTAGATTTAGTTTGAAATATCTGCTATTCGTATATATCAAATAAAATAAAATATATCGGACCCAAAATTGAGCCGTGTGGAACTCCCGTTTTGATTAAGGCCGTTTTATTTAATCGATGTATAACCGATGTTTTTTTATTATGCCTCCATCATACACCTAAATTATTTGGGATCGTTCTGTTAAGTAGATTCCGAACCACTTCAATGTTGCTCCATCAAAGCCATAAAAACCAGTTTCGATAATAATAATTTTTGTGTTAATAGTACCACGGCTGTGTGTAATCCAGTATCATTAAAATTGCACCTTCTTCCAAATCCCTCCCAGCTACAATGTTATCAACAACGTCCAAAGACGCTGTTTATATCATTATATTATTATAGTAATTTTGTTTAATAAATTACGGGTCAAGTTCACATGTGAAACGATTTTGAGTCGCTGATGATTTAAGCCAATTTTAAAAACCTGATACCAATATATTCTATATGTATGTATGTATGTATGAAGGTATGTATGAGGTATACATAGTTTCGTAATTGCATGCTAGGGAACTATAATAATGAATATTATAGAGATACAATTTGGTGATTCCAGTAAAGTAATTTTACTGTTTGTAAAATTATGTATTCTATTAGTTTTTCATCGGATATTGCAAATTGTATTCAACTTTTACTGTACCATTTACAAAATCCTATATTTATATGACGAGATTATTACACTTTTGGTGAGATACCACTACTTTTCAGTTGCTTGTAACACTAAAAAGCGGGGGTCGACGATCGACGATTCGGCGGATTTTTTTTGACATGGCTTTTTGGCTTCATTTCATTATTTTGACATTTAGATGTCAACCGCTACGTATTTCGTTAGAAAAAGTAGAATATTCATCGTTTTTCACTTGGTCTCCACTTTATTCACTTGACCAAAAGCATTAGAAAGTGTATTAGCAATTTGTGCTTAGTGGCAACTGTAGAAGATCATCAGAAATTCCAGGATAACCATGTGACACGAATACGAAAAAGGGCTTCCAGACCGTCAATGTGACAGAAATGTTTTCTGCCATCGCGACGAATCAGCATTACAACGGAGCCGACTTGAGCACAACGAGCGATCATCGGATAGCGATATAGGGTGAGCTCATCAAAAATGAGCGCGAGATGGCCAGTCCGCCACGGAACCCAAGAGAAGGCGAGCAGGGCGGCTCCGAATTCTCGGAGGAGACGAGTAGGGAACGTCCGGCCCCCTCGCAGAAGACATTCATAGCACCGCCAGCCTCGCAGCTGCCCACTAAGCTGCAGTACGTCACACGGCGAGCATCAGGTCCAAGTAGTATCAAGAATGTGTATCCGACGGTGAAGACGGCGAGGCGGGTACCTACTTTGCCTGGCAAACCGAAAGAAGCCACGGCGACTTCTGCTGGCGGCGACCGGCCGGGCCCGTCGGGCGCGGCTGCGCCAGAGCGCAGTGCACGTCGTGACCGAAACAAACGACATGTCTGCACCGCCTGCGATAAAAGGTTCTCTAGCCCCGGCAAGCTCAGTCAGCATGTTCTTTCTCATACAGGTGAGCTTCCATTTTCTTGTGAGTTGTGTGATAAGCGGTTCAATTCCAAATTCAAACTTGTACGACATGGCCTCATCCACAGTGAGGCTAGGGCATTTGCATGTAACATTTGTGGTAAGACTTTTAATAGGAAAGATCATCTAAGTAATCACGTTCGTGTGCATAATCCAGTTAAAAAAATGTATACATGTGAAAGGCCAGACTGTAGAAAGTCTTATACATCCCAGTTGAGTTATCGAAAACATGCAGCTTTACATTCTGCAGAAGAAGGTAATCTGCAGTGCAAAATCTGCTATAAGACTTTCAATACACAGCAGGAAATTGTGTACCATCTAAAAGTCCATGCTGGCAGTCGTTCAGTGAAAAATGAAACTGATAAAAAATTTCCTTGTGACTATTGTGAAAGAAGATTCTTCACAGCTAAAGATGTGCGGCGACACCTTGTTGTGCATACTGGTAGACGTGATTTCCTATGCCCCTATTGCCCTCAAAAATTTGGACGTAAGGATCATTTGGTCAGACATGTAAAGAATGCTCACCCTGAGAAGTCGTGGAGGTCTGCAGCAGTTGGCACATCTAGGGATCCTCTACCAGAAGCTACTGTAGTTGAAGAAACTTATTCTAACTTTCCCATAGATGAAATGGAATTAAAAATCTGGAATCCTACATCACCCAAAGAGGGCACTTATGAGGGAAGAACGAGAGTTCCATCCAGTGAAATAATTGTTGAAATTCCTCCAGATCTTAATATTAAAGTTGAACCTTTAGAAATAAAGGAAGAGCAACAAAATTCGCCTAGTTATGAACCATTTCCATCGGAGTATAAAGTTTTTGTGATCCCAACATCATTTCCAGAAACGCCGTCCAACTTGCCGTATATACCTCAACCATTGCCTGATCCAGAACATTTGCTTGATCCTGGTAGTGTCCAGTCTATATTTTTAGATCCAGCAGAAGGGACTTCAGGGTTACCGAGTGAAATGCTTTTACTGGAAGAAAATGATCCATCATTTGGGGCTGAAGAGGGTAGGGTGCAGCGATTGCCTGCATTCACACAAGCTTTTCATACAACCCAAAGTCCAAAACCTCCACCACCCCCTCCACCGCCACACTAACCCCTCCCTTAAACGGGTGAGATATTCCTGCATTTAGCTTTTGTTTATAGAGAGCTACCTCATTATGTAAGGTTCGTCTAAGTAATATATAGTCTGGAAAGAACCGTCTTACAAATAATTTGATTTTCTATTTTTATATTTAAAACAGAACTGGAGGATGACTACAGAATGAAATTGCCAAATTGTAACTATAATTTGCTACCAAAATATTTCCGAATTCTACATGAATATATGATCTAGTCGTGTATGTACTTTCGGAATTGTAAATTGTTTATTTATAGTGTACATTTATATGCAGTATAAATGGGACCAACTCTGTGAGACGTAAGATGGAGAATGCAGTAGTTCATAGGTTTTGAAGGGTCACTCAGAATACTGTAGGTGGACAATAAATTTAGGTTACAGGATTTTAGGAAGGTAAATATGGCTCTTAGGAAGTAGCATGCTATATAATATGTTTAGAGAGGTGTGCTACTTTCAAATGCGGGATTATAATACAACAAAGAGCATATTCCTTTTCCTATGTAGAAGTGAAATCATAGTGTGGGTACCATAATTTCAGATCTGTTTATATAATAGAATAAAATTAATAGTAACAGAAGCAATTTAAAAAAATAGGATTCATCCTCATTCTAAAAGTTAGAATGATTTTAGAAATCCGGGTATTACTTGCGTTTTCAGCAAGCAACAAAATACAACAAACTACCTTTATACCTCAGAAGCATTTTATGCTTCCTTAGCATATAAGACAATAGAATTGGGTCAATGTGTGATAAGAAATGTTTTTTGAGTTGACATTTATTTAAATAAAAAGAAGTGCCAAACATTCAAGAAAAAAAAATTATGTTTGGAAAAGAACATAAAAATATTACACTATAAACTCTGAAAAAAAATTGGAGCGTATTAAAACTGTTAATTCAATGTAAACTTAAATCATCTTATTTAGGTACGGACTTTATAATGACAATTCAAATATTGATGGAATTGAACTTGTGAATCAACTTATGCAAAATAAAATGGATCCTTCCATTTTATATAACTCACAGCTTATTTATTAGGTGCCTTTCATTTATTAGAATGTGAAGAAGAAATAGAAATAAAAAAGAGTGGACTACAGTTTACTTGATAATTCTCAAAAATAATTTTATTTACAAATTTTGTTGCAGATTAAGATCTGCAACTGTTATTTTAGTAGCTCATTTCATGTATGATAAAATAACACGGCAAAAAAAATAGCGAGTAAAAAAAATTTGGTGTCAATATGTAAATTTTAAGTTCATACATTTCTTAATTTGTTTTCCTTCATAGATCTTAAATTTCAATGTTAGGCGTCTAGTAATGGGAAAGGAAAGTTATACCTACATAGTAGAGATCCAATGTTGTACACGCTTTATATAGAATATGTAAATAATTCTAATCTTTTAGGTTAATAGGTGTAAAAAATTTAATCTACCTCAATTGCAACTTATTGTTATGTTTAGAAATTTAATTACTTAGGTTAGTGAGAAATAAAGTTACATTTTCTTCTATTAGAAAAAACCAAGAGTTGGTTACAATATACTAATGTGACTCTTTTCTTTTTTTAATGTTAGTAATGTGTGCTGCAATATCAAAATCTTTACTTTGTATGATTTAGTTTATATCTTCACGTATTTTCTTTCGCATAAAAATCATAAAGAGAATTTTAATGTAAGTGTATCAAAATCATATGTCATCTAAACATGTAATAAATAATTTCATTTCATTTAAATTCGAATAAAAACTGAAAAAATAAATTTGTCAATAATATATTTTATAAAATAGGAATAATTGATTTTAGTCGCGCAGTCCCAATTTAATTGTTTCATTCATTATTTTCCAGATAAGCAAAACTGTTAGTGCATTATGAAATCTGTATTTTTTTTCCAGACTGATAGCTTTTAGAAGCAGTCTATTTTCTTATGGCTAGTCATATACAAGAGCAGCACATAATATACAGCTCAGAAATTATATTCATTAATTTTTAATCCTCCATTATGCCGATATTAATTATTTTATAATACTTGCATTGTTGAATGTATGCATTCACATAGTGTTCCTTTTTTATACACTGGTACATCCATTAAGTGCAACAACTAAGTGCATAAAAATAGTATTAAAAACATTACATAAAGCAAGTATGGCAGCCTAACAATAATTTCAAACAGTACAAAGCGTTACTTGCGCGTTAAGTTCTTATCTTTAGTATTGATACAAAAAATATACAACGAGGTATGCAATATATTGTATCATAGAATTTTAGATATTAATATACATTAATGGTTTACATGTCGAAGACTTGGCTGATGATAACGTTATATTCCTGTCTTGTTTTTATATAGTATAGATTTCAGTACTTTTTGTATTTATTTATTTAACTGTAAGTCAATTGACGTTAAAATGTGTATCTATCTTGTCTCGTAACACAAAGTGTTCAGTTTTTCCATTTTATTGGAAATAATTTTATTGCATAATTTGTAATTGTTAAATTTTGTATCCCAGTTTATATAATGAGTGTGACTCGTTATTTTTTTATAATTTTTTTTTTATCTAAAACATGTTGTGTAATGCCAAATAATTACATAATTTTATTTTGACTTTAAATCTTGTAAGATTTCGAATGTATTTTGTTTATTTATATATAGTAAACCTAAGCTCAGTAATTACAGTTTAGATGCTGCGAGTCGGAAATATTAATTTCTTTGATATCTACATTATCCGAAAAGTTGCCTATAAAGTTTCTTATCTTATCTAAAAGTTTTATCAAAGTTCAGCCGTTTCCGGGATCACGCCTACCGAATGGTCAATACTGGTTCAATTTCAAATTTCTATGTTTCAAACTATTTTATATTGAACTAGTTGTTGTTCCTGGCTCTGCCTTGGATATGTTTATTCAGTCATCCATCAAGATAAAACTATCCTAGCTTTTAAATTAGTTATGTATATGTGTAAAATTAACTAAAATCGGTTAATAGTATTCAGAGACGTTTGAGTGTATTTACTGTTGACAAACAGAACTATATGCACCAAACAATAGTTACTGATGTGATCCAAATTTTATTAAAAACAGTATTTATATTAAAACTTTTTTTTAACAAATTATGTATTTTCAAACTCGTAGCAAGTTGTAATTGCTGATCAAAGTAGATATACGTAATTTTGTTACATAACATAGGGGCCTTATTAAAATTAAAAGAAAATGTAGAAGATTGTTCGATTATAAATAAAACAAAAAAATATTTTTAGATATCTAAGATGTTTAAAAAAAAGGATCTATTTTTGTTACGCTTTTTGAAGTTTCAAAGCATTTTTAGCAAATGCTGTTTACAATGTCATATGTTAGGCATGTTAGATTTGGAAATTGTTTTATGTTATTTGTTTAAAATAAAATTTCAATGTATGATGAAAGTATTCCCTTTATTATCAAAGGTTTATTAAAACAACGCATTTCAAATTTAAGAAAAATAGTATTTCTTTGAGAAAGTGAAACAACTCTAGGGATACCTTATTTATTTAGTAAGAATATGATATGTCATTAGTGTTGCTATTATTAGAATTTCAAATGCCTTAATTTTGCACGTAATTATTTTTTTTATATGTAATTTGAAAAATATAAAAAGTAAAAACAATAACTCGATTGTTAATTATGTACTTTTAATGATTTATTTTTCTGTAACAACATTTCCAATTCTAACATTTTTCGCAATTTCGAAAGCAGGTTGCTATTAGTACTAACAAAAGAACCGAATGTACCCTCGCAGGATAGCCTATTAAATAATCATAAACTTTGTACCTGGTTTATAATAACATGTTGTAATACGGTCTTCAATATAATAAATATATTGAACAGCAGTATTTTGTTCTTTTTGTCACCTTTTACTAGGCATCTGAGCCTCATCGTATAAAATTTAATGAAAGACGTGGTAGCCTAGTGGTGCTGGCTTCCTTGTCGCGCTTCTTTTAGACAACCCAAGATCGATTCCCGGATCGGTGCCACTAAAAATTTAAGTAAAGCTATTTTAAGTGCTGGGCTTTGAACGAAAACATCGAAAGGGAACCTGTCTGTCTGAGAAATAATTAAAAGAATATGTTTAGAGAACGTGTTAATGAAGCAGTGTGGCGGATGGTCACCTGCTCTAATCTTTCTCAAATATTTGAGTTTGAGTTTTATTAAAACTTATATACGAATGATATGTTAACATAAAAGACGGCGACAGGCTCACCACCAGTCACGTTGTCTGCTATGATGATCAACTATAAATGCGAGTCGAAAGGAGGAAATTGTTTGGACCTCTACTAGAACCTCTTCTACCCCAGTACTAGGAATAACGTGAAGTATTTTTTTATACTTCTCTGTACACTAAATCCCTTCATTAGTTTACTCCAGACCTTATCCAGAACGTAAAATTGTAAGATAATGGTAATAAAAAAACATAAGACATTTTCTAATAGAATTCGCACAATGTTTAATCATAATGTTTATAACAGTAACATTAATGTATCAAGAAATCACGATAGCCGAGTGGTTCGGTGGTCGGAATTTCGAGTCGAGAGACCCGAGTTCGATCCCCAAGTGGCAGGCTCGTACCAATGAGTTTTTCAAAAACTTATGTACGAATATCGTTGGCTTGGACATAAAGGCGGCGACGGGCTCACAACCTGTCACGTTGTCCCGAAAATATCTTCGGTGGAAGGTGGGTCAAAGGGACTTAATTGTCTAGACTAGACCTCTGTCTACCCCTGTATTGGGAATTGCGTGAAGATATTTTATATTTTATTTATTTATTTATTTTATTAATGTATCAAGTGTGTGTATAAATAAGTTACCTCCTAGTACCCACCATAGAACTTATGTTCACTCGAAATACATCTCCTCTTCAGTCTTGGGACTGCTGGAAAATATGCTGCATTAAATAAGATCTGCAATGACAAAGGTTTCTGTTTTGATTTCGCCTTCTGCATTAACGCGCCCACTTTTACGTTATGACGCCTCCATAACACGTCGCATATACCTAGGCTACCGTTATGGGCATAAGCGCTTCACCGCCATTTATTTTCAGGTAGCTGAAGCATTTTGCACTTAGCGGTTTCCGACTTGACCACAGATCATTTTGTGGCGTTCCGAGAGCGTTTTGCGTTTTGGTGGTATAATATGTAGTAGCCGAGATCATCTACTTGTCGTACTTCTAACAAAATATTGGTTCGGTGTTTATTTTATTAATAATTATTATCATAACATCTTACTAATATCTTCACGCCATTCCCAATACGGGGCTAGACAGAGGAGAGAGAGAGAGACTATTAAGTCGTTTCGACCAACCTTCCACCGGAGATATTTTTGGGACAACATGACAGGTGGTGAGCCCCTCGCCGTATCAATGTCTAAGCCGGCGATATAATTCATACATAAGTTTTTTTTAGAAAAATCCATTGGTACGAGCCTGCCACCTGGAGATCGGACTCGGGTCTCTTGAGTCGAATTGCGACCACCAAACCACTCGGCTATCGTGACTTTAAATTAATAATTTTTTACCTTCAAAATTAACACCGAATTGAAGGACAAACTTAAAAAGATTTAATCTATAAACGGGCAATGCCCCCATTATATGCGTAACAATTTACTTCTACCATTATTATCCTGGATGTCATAATAGGCGACTAAACCATTGAATTTATAATGGGCTCCGACAGATGGCGGGAGAAATATTTCTAATAATACCAGACCAAAATAAGTCTGACCGGTGATATGCAGCAGTGCTTAAGATGACTGGTATTGCGATCGCCAATGGTGTTTCTATGCGTACCAAATATTTTTGTACCAGAGAGACCTATATGAGCTAGAGAGCAGTCGAGCATTTCGTTATAAGATTTGCAGAATTTTCATATGGAGGAGGAAGGTCCAGTCTACTAAGGTTCGTACACCGCTGCGTTTACGCGTTTGAAGTTACTTTAAAAAGGCAGTATTAAGTATTGTGATTGTCAACCCCAAAGGCAGACAAATGATGTCTGCCTTTGGGGTTGACAATCACAATAATTATTCTGAAAATCGAAGAGGCAGACATTAAGAGCTTTTCTTAAAAAAAGCTCTAATAAGTTATTTGCACACGGTTCTTACTGCGCCTTTGCGCATCCATTGTGCTCCCGGAATGCCAAAAAAATATTTAGCGGATGCTTTGCTCACTGGTTTTTAGCTGTATACTGGTTTTCATTTTATATTGACACCTTCCATGGAAAAGTGGCGTACACGCCGCTTCAGGATGTCGCTCGCTCTGATGTCCCGGTTTTGATTCACCGCCTGGTCAATGTAAAAAACACTTTCTAATTTTCTCGGGGTTTGGGTGTTTGTCGTTGTTGTTATTTCTTATGCCATAATACAAGTGCTTAAGCTACTTTCTTTGGCATCAGAGCGATTTGATGTGATGTGATGTTGTCCCTATTTATGTATGTATATATGTCCATAAAAAAATATTTCTCGTATGTTTTAAAAGTCATTCCTACAGATTGCTTATATATATGTAATATTATTTATTCTCAACAATATTCAGTAGACGTAGATTTTGTACTTGTAGCTTGGCACGAGCTTCGAGTTGAAGAAAGAATTAAAATGGTCTGCCTTTGGAATATAAGAGGTCTGGATGTCTGCCGTGTCGATTACCTTGGTTTTTATAACAATTCTAAACATTGTTATTAGTCAGAATAGCCGAGTAGTTGGGTGATCAGAATTCTAGTCCAAAGACCCTAGTTCGATCACCGGGAAGTAGACTCGATCAATGATTTTTTTAAACTTATGTAGGGTTTAAATTGACATAAAGACGGCGACAGGCTCGCCACCTATGACGTTTCACCAAATATAAGTTCTGGTGATCCGGTGAATTTCCAAGACATCTAGCCCCTGTATTGGGAAATGTGTGACGATAACACACATTGGCCCAAGAGAGCGCGTAATAAGGTACGCGTTTTTTAGCATTTGAAATAGAAGACATAATGGCAGACTGTTTTTTCTGAGGACCTTCTTATTGTTTTTAGTAGAACAATACTGGTCTGCTAAGTGTGCATATACAGTTTTTTAAAATCATAACAATAACCTAAAAAAATTAATACTATAAAGAGCCTAGGATGATTATATCTTCGATTTTCGGTGGTTACGGAATGACAGTGACTATCAGCTCTAGAAGCAGACATATGCGCATTACATATATATAGCACTTGTTTTTTAACATTTCTGAAAGGTTGTTAATAGACAACGCAGAGCTACCATAGTGGCAGACAAGATATATGTTGTTTCCTACGGTATATTTATAGAGACAAAAAAATATCTTCACGCAATTCCCAATACAGGAGTAGACAGAGGTCTAGTCTAGACACTTAAGTCCCTTCGACCTACCTTCCACCAAAGATATTTTCGGGACAACGTGACAAGTGGTGAGCCCGTCGCCGTCTTTACGTCCGAGCCAACGATATAAATCGTACATAAGTTTTTGAAAAAACCCATTAGCACGAGCCCTACCTGGGGATCGGACTCGGGTCTCTCGACTCGAAATTCCGACCACCCAATAACTCGGCTATCGTGACTTATTTCTCGGTTTAAAGACTCGGTATATTTATCGTTATATATATCACTATATAAAACGATATTAATATGGTCTGCCACGTGTGCCGATTCAAAATTTTGCACGCCAGTACCCTAACTATATAGTCAATAATAGTGCAATGTTAACATATTTATGCGTATGAGTTTAAGGTGGGAACCTTAAATTCATATTCGAATTAGATTCTTGTGGGTGACGTAACATATAGAGCCGTACAATGGCGGAACTACCATGAAAAATACCAGAAAAAGTTATGAGACTGGTAATGAGAGGTGCCAATTCCATAAGATGGTAATTCCTAAGCTCGACAAATATGGCAAATCATTCTTATTGGAGAGGCGTAGGCCTTAAGTGGTTTACAGACCGTAAAATAAATAGATTGGTACAGTACCAACCCACTATTCATGCTACATATCGACGCTCATAATTGGTACCCCATTTATTAACTACCTCAACAGCTTGATACGGACACCCTTGGCGCAGAAAGATTTACCATGATTGATATGGTCGGTAATATAATTGACGATCGCAATAACAAGCAACTACCTCATCACTGCTGGCGGTCGCTGGTGTTGACTTTCTTTATGGAGATGCCAGGCATTGAAGAAGGTAGATGAGTGAAATATACGCACATCCATGAGAGCTCATGAATCAATTTTAAGTTTTGAAATAAGCACGGTGAAGGAAAACGTTTTGCGGAATTGGAAAAATTAGGAAATCTGAGTAATTATTAAAAAAAATATTATGTTCGATCACTTACTCGCCCTCACACAAACAAACACATACGCACAGGAACACAAACCGAACATCAGTTCGGTTCAGAATATAACTATCAAGTTATATTCTGTTCATTTGTATTCTCGTGGTTAAACCGGTAAACATTTTATATCATGTTAAGTATTATTTCAGTTTATCCTATAGGTTACGGATCTCAAGTTCTAGAAAAAGTTGTTCAAATTTACTGTAATAAATCTGTACAATAAAATATGCACTCAAGACACCTTGGTAGACGCAGGACCTCAAGGATGAGAAGAGGGATGTCACATATAATTATAACTAGTCTGGCCATAAATACTTTTATATAAAACTTTTTTCCACTTTTTAATTATTTTAAATTTGGAAAACGTATATTATTTTAAAAACTTTAGATTTTGCGCCATTTCATATATTTTTTCGTGTTCATTACAATATAAGATGGGATGATCGCCTACAAAGTAGGATTGCAGTGACCGCCTTGCACAAACTGGGTATGGAGCCGTCGGTTATATTCTAGACACTTCAAAAGCTTGGTATCAGCCGTGTATTCGTATATCATACTATGAACAGATACAACAACACTTCTTCTGTCGAAGACCAGAAAAGATCCGGGCGGCCGCTTGCTGTTAGAACTGCAAAGGCTGCTAATTCTGTTGAAGCCAGAATTCATCGAAACCCCATTAGGAAGCAAAAATTTTATCGCGAGAAATGGAGATTCCCGCTAGAACTGTCGCGTATTATAAAACAAGACTTAAAGCTCGGTGCTTATCGTCGATATACAGGACATATCCTAAATCAATCATTACAATTAAAGAGAGTGGATCGATTAAAACGCCTTCGGTCGCGATATGCACGTGAAAGGCACAGAAATATCCTCTTTACTGATGAAAAAATTTTCACGATTGGTCAACACTTCAATAAGCAAAATGATAAAGTGTACGCTCACAGTTCTAAAGAAGCAGCTAAAATATTCGGAAGGGTACAATGTGGTCATTATCCTGCGTCAGTGATGGTTAGGTAGGGCGTAGTCTTATCAAGAAGTCACATAACTAAATTGTTTGTAAAAAAGGAGTGAAAACTTTGACCAAAGTGTATCAAGATATAGTCTTGGATCATGTTGTACCATGTACTTTCCAGCAGGACTCTGCACCTGGTCACATGGCACGAACAACCCAAGCCTGGCTTGAAACTAATGTTTCGGACTTTGCAAGAGCTGAAGACTGGCCCCACATCTAGTCCAGACCTCAACCCTTTAGACTTTAATTGGTCAGTTTTAGAGGCCATGGGCTGCTCTAAACGACACGGCAACATTGAGTCTCTTAAAAATCTTTGGAGCAAGCAGTGGCGAAATGTCCCTTGGAAACGGTGCATAAATTCCTATTGGCTATCCTAGGCCTAGCCTTGGATAGCCAATTCGAATAGAATATTATTTTTATTCTTTGCTGAGACTAATACATATGTACATTTTAATAATATTACATGACTTCATTAAAAAAATACATTTTCATTTGTAACAAAACTTATGGCGGGACTAGGTACATCGTAGAAATCATTGTCGGCGTACAGTACGTTATTAAAAGTAATATATAAAGTAATAAAGTAGAAAAAAACCCTGTAAAGTTAAAATATATCAGAAATTAAATAATGAAATAAAAAATACTGGAAATTTTACTAATTTATAGTAAAGTAGAGGCATTAGAAATACCAGAAATAAAATAAACAAAATCGTTAAATTGTAATTTATAATAATGTGTTTTTTTTATATAGAGCACTAGTCACAACGTACTGTTCGTAACGTAACAGCATTTAGCAGTAAGGAATAGGAACTGGCACACCAAAAATTAAATATATAAAAAAAAAACTATGAAAAAGACAAAGAAAACTAAGATAATAAAAATAAAAAAAAAAACACGCTTTTTATATAAAACCGAACTACAAAATAGAAAATAAATTTTAATAAATTTTAATTAAGAATAGCGTTAAAAATTTCAATAAACATAGATGACTAATAGTTTGAATAAAAAAAATATTTTATTTAAAAAAGCGTGGGATGCTTTTTAAGGTATTATCAAAATGATAATCACGCTACTCATATCTGTCAATAAAATATTTATAACTATTGACACCATGCACCCCACGCTTTTTTGCAAAATGAAATATTTTTTTTATTCACACTATTATTAATTTATATTTATTGAAATTTTTAACGCTATTCTTAATTTAAATTTATAAAAATTTATTTTCTATTTTTTACTTCGGTTTTCTATAAAAAGCGTGTTTTTTAGTTTTTTTAAACTATTATTTATTTTTTACTTTTTAGTTTTTTATCAAATTAGTCTATTGTCATCGGTCCTCGATAAATCTACAAAGTTTGAACGAAGTCTGGCCGTTTAAAGTGGGTCAAAATCGCGCCCAAAGAAGTCTGTTACAAACATACAGGAGAAGCTAATAAAAGCGTGTTAAAAAGGGAGGTAAATGACGTAACAGCAGAAGTGAAAGAAATTGAAAAAAAAGTCTAGATGTGGCGGGCATATTAGCTGTGGCTTGGATACTCACAGTGAATCAAGAGAATGAGAATGTTCCTTCACGCGGTAGCTTTATTCTATCGCCTTCGGAGAGCGGACTCGATACCATTGTCCATATGAGATTGGAAGTAGAGAAGGTAAACTACCGTGTTCCGTTATGACTACCTAGAAGTCAGAAAAGGATGAGTTTTCTCCCGAGGAGGGGAGAGCGCTGTTTCAGTCGACATGCTGGGAATACGGAACCCCACGGGGATTTCGTTCACGAGTGTCCCTGATGTCGTCATCCTTTTTCAAACGATCTAGGGCTGGTACGGTGGGTTCTTCTCCTTTATAAAATAGGTGACGGGCAACCGCATGCTAAGCGTAGCGATTTTCGCAAACCCTATAAGTGAAAGGCATGTGTGATGGTCATGTCCTGCTGCGAACTTTTACAAGCCTTTATGATGATGATGATGACTTATCGCTAAGATGAAATAGTCAAGACGATTTGAAGCGAGGATAGTCAGTCACGGTTCTCCATTGTATCATTTTGATGTTTTTCTTTACCGTCAGTGTGTGCAGTAGTCAACACTTTACACGCGTCTGCAATACTGGGATAGTCAGACGTCTAGACAATCATTTTAATCCTGTCGACCCTTACTTGAGACAAATCGACAGGTGCTGAGCCTTCCTCCTGGGGATCAAACTCGAGCCTTTGAACCACCCAACTACTCGGCAATCACGGCGCTCAGGCGAGGCTCCTATCGTGTCACATTGATTGGAATTTACAATTCTTGTAGTCCTGATATTTTTAAGGAGCAACCTGGTCGTCAGATTTCCATAGCTAACTAAAGTACCTCCCTAGCTAATTTTTACATAATGTAATAAAAGTAATAAAAACATTTTACGATTGTCGACATCCGTGGATGAGTGGCGTAAACACCGGTTTTCAATGTGTTACCAACTCTGAGGTCCCAGGTTCGATTCCCGGACGGGTCAATGAAGAAAAATTGTTTTTTCTGCATTTTTTCGGATCTAGGTGTTTGTTGTGCTTTCGTTGTTTCAAATTCCATTCTACAATAGCTTTAGCTGCTTTTTTTGGGACCGGAGCAATTTATGTGATGTTGTCCCTATCTATGTATGTATTTATTTCTTCTTTACAAATTTGGAGGCATGGAATCGGGATATGTGGATTCGGCATAAGTATTGGCGTAACTACACACTTAACATATTTGAATAATTTTTTTTGTGAAGATTAAAGGAATGAATTTATAAAGAAAAAAAAAATTAAAAAAAAAAAACAAAAACAAATTGAACAACCAATATAGATGAAATATATTTTATTGCTGATCTCATTCATTAACAAATAACACATAGAAACCAGAGATAACAAAATAAATATGTACCTAATCCACGGTAAACATAGAAAATGCAAGAATTGTAGACGGAAACAGGACTAAATATAAACAATGAAATTTCTATACACAAGTGTTAAGTTTTACCACAAATTTATACACAGATATACATTCAACATTGTGAATATTGTTGCAATGGCTACACCGAATAACATCATCAATTCAAGTAACTAAAATTCATCTAGACCTGAATTTGAACTAAAAATTGTACTAAAAAACACTAATACCCTTCGATAGGCGGTACGAAATCGCCCGGTTTTAGTATAATTTTAGAAAAATATGCTTCCTAACAGATAACGGGCCGGACTGTCCCCGGATAAATGCACACACATTAACATCAATCACCGTAATAAGGAATGTTCATACAAAGTCCCGTTGGCCCGTGCACGAGGACTTACTTCTCAGCCTGTGAACGAATCGGAAAGCTAGAAAGAATCATTTCACTGTCCGCCGTTTAACTTTCCTCACTTTACCGGCCTTCGATGGTTTGTTCTTCAGCGATATGCTGTCTAAATTTGGCAGTTCCGAATCGGTTTTGTCCGATTGATCCTTGCTTGAGTGGACGGGGTTGTCATTGGCGTCGTGGTCCGAGCCGTCGACACCGTTTTCCATTCTGACGGCGTCAGGATACGTCTGTGTGGTGTCCATATCTTCATCCGAGTCCTGGTAATTGCCGTTCGGCTCGTGGCTTTTATAAGTCCGGTGGGCTCTGTACGTTAGTTCCTCGTCGGAATCGGCCGACGAGCGGACCCTGTAGCGACGGCTGATGTTCTGCAGGGATTGGTTCTTTTGCAGCTGCCCGTGAACGGAGTCGCGCAGGTTCACTTCCGAGGTGGACTTCGTGCAGTACTCCTCCCGGTCGGACTCGGAGTACTTGCGCGACGGGCGAGGCGCGAAGGTCTGGTCCCTCTGCTCCCTTGGACTCGGCACTTGGTGAGCTGCCGGCGACCGGAGCCTGACCTCGGGACCGCCGCCGTAGATGCCCGTGAAGAATCGCCACAGCTCCTCGCTCAGTTGCGCGTGATCAGAGCCGGGTTTCAGGGAGTACGTTGTTACGCCGTCGATTTCCTAGAAGTTTATTAGTTGTCGTTAAAATTGATGTATTTCTTAAACAGAAAATATCAAAATATATAAAGTTAAATTAAAATTAAATCAAATATCTTCACGCAATTCTCAAAACAGGGGTAGACAGAGGTCAAGTCTAGACAATTAAGTCTCTTCCACCCACCTTCCACCGAAGATATTTTCGGGACAACGTGACAGGTGGTGAGCCCGTCGCCGTCTTTATGTCCAAGCCAAAGATATAATTCGTACATAAGTTTTTAAAAAAACCCGTCGGTACAAGCCTGCCACCTGGGGATCGATCTCCGCTATCGTGATTTTATATAAAATGGTTACGACGTAAGAATATACCACTACTTTATTCCGGTGGGTTTCATAGGCCACTAAGGGAAAAGACTTCAAGTTGCCTACAGAAGGAAAACAATTTCAAAAATATTAGACCAATACAGCAGATTGATGACGGGCAGCAGCGTTATAGGTGCGATGTGTCTAGTATTGCAATCGCCAATCAGTATACTGAGCGTGGGGAGTCTGGTACATCCTCCCATATGGGAGAGGCCCATGTCATGCTGTGGACTCTATAGGCTGTTATAATGATGATTCTATCATATGTGACAGTTCTAAAGGTATGGCTATGAGGTGGTGAGCGAATTAAAGAATTTAGTAGGGACACTAGTTGCTAGTGCTAGGGCATCAAGATTTGAGTGTGAGCAACAATTTTTTGAAGTACTCAAAATGCTTATAAAATTTAAGCATATTCTGACGTGGTGTCAATAGAACCAAACTGGAAGTATACTCTTTTAAATAAAAAAAAAATATTTTCGTAATCTGATACATATGCCACGATAGTTAGTGGGCAGGCTCATATTAATGAGTATTTTTCAAAAACTTAAGTACGAATCGTATTGTTGGCTTGGACATAAAGATAGCGACGGGCTCATCACCATGTCCCAAAAATGTCTTCGGTGGAAGGTGGGACGAAAGGACTTAATTGTCTAGACTTCTGTCTAACCCTGTATGATTGGCGTGAAGATATATAATAGGCGGCGGCGGCGTGCGTGACGTTGCCATGGTTACCTGCGCGGTCACGACGGCCGTGTTGTCGACGGCGGCGGCGGCGGCGGCGGCGTGACGTTGCAATGGTTACCTGCGCGGTCACTACGGCCGTGTTGTCGACGGGCGGCGGCGGCGGCGGCGGCGCGGCGGCGGCGGCGGCGCGTGACGTTGCCATGGTTACCTGCGCGGTCACTACGGCCGTGTTGTCGACGGGCGGCGGCGGCGGCGGCGGCGTGACGTTGCCATGGTTACCTGCGCGGTCACGACGGCCGTGTTGTCGACGGGCGGCGGCGTGCGTGACGTTGCCATGGTTACCTGCGCGGTCACGACGGCCGTGTTGTCGACGGCGGCGGCGGCGGCGTGCGTGACGTTGCCATGGTTACCTGCGCGGTCACGATGGCCGTGTTGTCGACGGGCGGCGGCGGCGGCGGCTGCGGCGCGCGGCTGCGCACGAAGCCCTGCCACAACCGGAACCACTGCATGCTGATCGCGTAGATCGCGCGCGGGTGCTCCTGCTTCTGAACACCGACGCACATCACTTATGAAGTACGAGATTGTACATACGCGACGAAGACTGGTGTAAAAGTTGTTATATGTCACAATTATGTATAATAAATATTTAATGTCTTTTATATTGTATTTTTTGTGTTACAATTACAATTTTGTTTAGGCTTTTCGTTTTTATCGAAGGATTAGACTACACGTAACAGCTGTGCTACGTTCGTGACGCCAATGAATAGGTTTCTTGGCTGAAAATCAGTGCTGTGTGAGGCTATGCTCACGTAGCATATGCTAAGCCAACCCCTTTTCGGAACAATACATACATACATACATTTATATGTATACTACGGGAAAGAGGCGTGATTATTCACGCCTCTTTCCCGTAGGGGTAGGCAGAGACCACTTCTTTCCACTTGCTACGATCCTCACACACTTGTTTCGCTTCGTCCGCTTTCATAATTCCCTTCATACATTCTTTTCGATTCAGGGTACTCTCTGTGCGACCTTTTTATATTTCAATGTACTCATACTTTAATTTGTATTAACTGCCTGTGCTGAATTAATGTTTTTTTTCTATTCTAAATATTCTTAGAAAGTGTGTGTGTGTGTGTGTGTGTGTGTGTGTGTGTGTGTGTAACCTGGAAGAGCGCGTGCAGGTCCCCGAAGGCGGCCAGCTCGCGCGCGCGCCGCGCCCGCAGCCGCTGCAGCGCGCGCGCGCACACGCCGCACTCGTGCGCGTGCGACACGGCCGGCCCGCCGCCGAACCTGCGCGCGCACAACGACAGCGACGTAAGTACTCTGTATTTATGATGTGGGTAAAGCAACGCTAGAAAGAGACAAACGTATATGTGTATACAAGATGTGGCTTGAGAGGTTGTAGAGGAATGCTCAGCGCTATGACTGCTCGTTATAAAGGAAGTAAGGAAGGATTCAGAGTCGCGGAGCGAAGGTTCGCGTTTTTGTATTATTATTATATTTTCTCGTCTGGTTGGGTTTATATATATATATATAAATAAAAATACATAAAATAAAACAAATAAAGTATTGTAAAATACATATGTAATAAATACTAATACATAAATATAATAAATTCAATATTAAGACCCAACCAGACGGAAGCCCTCGTCAGGGGAGACCAGACGGCCGAGGGTTAGGGCGACAGTGAGAGAAAACGGCGGACGATGCGGGCTGTATCCAGGAGCACCGCCTTCTTATTATCGTAATTTGGTGAAATTAGATGATCAAAAAAGGTTTCAGATGAGAAATAAAACCAATACCGTATCGTTTTAAAACTGTCGATGTTTTCTTATTCCATAACATGAATGCTTAAGCTGCTTACTTCGGGATCAGAGCAATGTATGTGATGTTGTATGTTTGTATGTAAAATAAATAAATATCTCACACCATTCCCAATACAGGGGTAGACAGATGTCTAGTCTAGACAAGTCCCTTCGACCCACTTTCCACCAGAGATATTTCGATACAACGTGACAGGATGTGAGCCCGTCGCCGTCTTTATATCCAAACCAACGACATAATTCGTACTTAAGTTTTCGTAAAACCCATTGGCACGTGCCTGCCACCTGAGGATCGAACTCGGGGAGATCCCGCCCACCCAACACACTCGGCTGTCGTGACGTTCGCATGTATATGTATGTATATAGATATATATTTATATATATATTTATTTATGAATATGTGTATATATGTATATGTGTGTATATATGCGGCGTGCACTACTGACTGCCGGTGCAGGAACTGCCACAGCGGCTGCGGCAGCACGGCGGCGAGCGCGGCGAGCTGCGCGGCGCGCTCGGGCCGCACGCCGCCGTGCACGCACACGAAGTCGCCGTTGTCTATGGGCCCCGGCTCCGCCCACGTGTTGAACCTGCCCGCCCACATTCAATAGCAGCGGTAGAGACGCGCATCGGCTTTTGTTGTTGCACGAATGTTGACCTCACAGAATACCGGCGTGAAGTACAAGTCTAACAGACTTCTGCGTTTCGTCTGGTGAGTGCAGGTAACCGGAGCCCCCAACCCGAATTCGGGGGGGCGGGGGGCAATCTAAGGTCGGCAACGCATCTGCTATGTCTCTGGTATTGTGGGTGTTCATGGGCGGCGGTAATCACTTACCATCACGTGAGCCGCCTGCACGTTTGCCTACCTTTTCTATAAAAAAATACAATAAATTCCATTGTAATAATATAAATTCCATTGTAATTAGCCGAGTTGTTGGGTGGTCGGAATTTCGAGTCGAGAGACCCGAGATCGATCCCCAGGTGGCAGTACCAATGAGTTTTTCAAAAACTTATGTACGAATTTCATCGTTGGCTTGGACATAAAGACGGCGACGGGCTCACCACCTGTAACGTTGTCCCGAAAATATCTTCGGTGGAAGGTGGGTCAAAGGGACTTAATTGTCTAGACTTGACCTCTGTCTACCCCTGTATTGGGAATTGCGTGAAGATATTTTTTTTTTAATAAAAATAGGTCCTTTTACCCCTGATTGTGGCAAAGCCTGCAGAGGATAGTGTATTAGAGGTAGGCTTAATACAATCGTCCCATACCAGACTATCCATAAATATACCAGATTATCATATTATCCATAAAAATTAGTTAGTACAACCATAATCTTAAGACAGTACAATTTGGGCGCTGGCTCCGTGGAATCTTACACTATCGATCAAGTAGTTATAAAAATTGCTCTACAAAGACATAAGATTTACTAAAAAAAACTAATTGTCCAAGTTACGAAGGACTTATTTAGACGTTGCTACCCGTTACCGGTCTGCCGTTATTTTAATTTCATTTTTATTTCAGTTTGGTACTCTTTTAAGTGTTATACCGCCATTTGTGGTTAGGCATTGTAATTTTCAAGGTTTTCTACATAGTTGCCTATGCGTGTCCTAAGACATATTACAACCTGGGGTGTTGTGTCGAAGATTCTAACGGCTACACCACCACTTTGCAGATGTTTTCTGGCGAGGCAGGACTCTGAGTTTATGTTACAATCACACAGATAAAAATGAAAACAGAGTATGTATAAAACATGTACAGCATGTAAGAAAGACTTACTTGTTGATCCACTGTTTGGAGATATAGAATTTGATGTCATTAGGTTCCATATTCGTGGACTCCAATATTTCAGCAGCCTTCTGTCGCAGCAACGTCATCTGTGGATTGACTTTTCTGTAAGTAAATAAGCATAGTTAGTGTAACATCACTACAACTAATGACAAAGACACAAACCCGCACACACGCGCGCACCTGTAGAACAGCACGTACGCCTCGCATGAGGCGAGCTGGTGCGCGGGCACACACACACACACACACACACACACACACACACACACACACACACACACACACACACGCACACGCACACGCACCTGTAGAACAGCACGTACGCCTCGCAGGAGGCGAGCTGGTGCGCGGGCACGCACACACACACGCACACACACACACACACACACACACACACACACACACACACACACACACACACACACACACACACACACACACACGCACCTGTAGAACAGCACGTACGCCTCGCAGGAGGCGAGCTGGTGCGCGGGCACACACACACACGCACGCGCACACAAACACACACACACACACACACACACACACACACACACACACACACACGCACCTGTAGAACAGCACGTACGCCTCGCATGAGGCGAGCTGGTGCGCGGGCACGCACACACACACGCACGCGCACACACACACACACACACACACACACACACACACACACACACACACGCACCTGTAGAACAGCACGTACGCCTCGCAGGAGGCGAGCTGGTGCGCGGGCACGGGCGCGACGGCCGCGTCGTCGAACGCGTGCCAGCCGGCGGGCGAGCGCGCCACGCACGTGTAGTGCCCGCCGCCCGCCGTGCCCGCGTGACAGATCACCGCGCACAGCGCGTACCGCGTCACGCGCGACGTGCAGTCTGCGGGACAGTGAGTAATACTTCAATAATAAATAAATATCTTCACGCAATTCCCAATACAGGGGTAGACAGAGGTCAAGTTTAGACATTTAATTCCCTTCGACCCACCTTCCAACGAAGATATTTTCGGGACAACGTGACAGGTGGTGAGCCCGTCGCCGTCTTTATGTCCAAGCCAACGATGAAATTCGTACATAAGTTTTTGAAAACTCATTGGTACTGCCACCTGGGGATCGAACTCGGGTCTCTCGACTCGAAATTCCGACCACCCAACAACTCGGCTATCGTGACTTTTAAATAATATTAGATAGATAGATAAACTGTTCATTTGGTCACTACAGCTCACATACAATTAGCAACTAAAACAAACATTACAGACACAAAATTATGGTGAAACTACGAACTAACAAAAATACTCAAAGCAAATCAATCGAAAGTGAAATAGCTGTTTAAATAAAAATTTTATATAGTTTAAATAAAAATATTATATAGAACAGCGGTTACTAGACTACATAGAAAGAGTAACTCTTTCATAGGGCGGTGTATACCCTTCTGCAACAAAATCCCGGTAAATGTGCAAAGCCTGTCTATTAACAGGTTTTTATTTTTATTAAAGAAAAACTTTATAGGAAGGGTTATTATAATATAAATGAATATATTAATGACAGTGACCCCTGGGAATGAGGCGATCGCTCCCAAGCTATTTCTAGTAAATATATCACATAAAAAAAATTACCAAAAAAGAGGATACCTAACAGAGTTTCTCTCGCCTGTTTCTTCTCCATTAGAGGGACCTCATTACGAAACGGTGGTAGATTAATAATGACTATCAATAAACTAGTGTACATTCTTATGTCACATTTAGTTTACTTTTAAAACATATTTCAGCATATGTGGCTTACAAGTCTTTTTTCACTGATACAATTCAAGTATACTCAACAATAAAAAAAAGTTTGTGTTGGCATTTAAAGTAAACAATGTATCATGTGGTTACTTTAATATACCAACATCTTTTTTCCTATGGGGTTTGTAAAAGGTAACTAAGGGAAAAGCATTGAAAATATGGTATCAATACTTGGTGGAATAACTATCACAAAAATACCTTAACAAAATACAACAGGCTGGTGCATGGGCAGCTAAGTCTAAAGTGAAAGGTCTGTGGCAATTATGACAAATTCAATATAGATCCTAGACAGACCTATACATGCTGCAGTTATGTATGTGCTTCATACAGTTCAAAAACATATAAAAATAATTTCACGCCATTCCCAATACAGAGGTGTAGATCTCCGTTTTGGTTAAGTCTTTTCGATCCACCTTCTACCGAAGATATTTTTGGGACAACATGACAAGTGGTGAGCCCGTCGCCGTCTTTATGCTTCATACAGTTTAAAAGATACAACAAAAACTGATATTCACCTTTATGTGTGTACGGGGCCATGTTCAAATCTTGTATAGGAAAGGAGACCCGGGCCCCCACTTTAGCACTGAACATCAGTTCGTGCCGGAAACGCTTCAGATGAACGCACAACACTTCCGGCAGACGAACCACGCCCGACATCTTGACGCCGTTGCGTAATTTGTTGCAGCGCGAACAACTGAGAAACACAAAATTCTGTTAGCATTTTTTACGTTTATTAGATGAAATTTATAAACAATAATTTAAGTTATATGGGGATGTACATACTCCCTGCCCAGTACTGAATTTTGTGTGAGTATAAGAACAATACTTTGACTATTGACCACAATACTTTGACTTCTGAGGTTTGATTCAAGACTCATAAAATTTTTTAATGAGAACTTTATCATTTATATACTGTCCTGAAAACTCAATCAAGAAATAAAATTTGTAAATGGAAATAGTAGAGTTTTTTTGTTTCCAGAATCATGTACAATTTTCCTCGTATATTTTTTTATTTTTATCCGGCTCAAAGGACTACTATTCACCGGGCGATTACAATTAAACCACTCACACTTCTAAACACTATTTTCAATGTAAATTGAGACTCAACATACAAACGTTCTTAGAACACTTATACATTTCATACACATAGTCAAATATAATCACGATTTTAAACATTCCATCTATTGAAAAAATATCTATTGAATAAACAAAAATGTAAATGTCATTTTAAAAAAATTACTTAAACAAATATGAACCAATGGAAATAATATATGTGTTGTGTTATTTATATATTAACTAGTTATGTAAGTAAATTTTACATTTATAGTTATAGCATGCTGCACACCACAAAGCTTCTTATATATGTATACCGAACATAATAAAATAGTACATTTATGTCATAGTGCAGTAAGAATCACTATTATTTGGCAATACCTGTACATGTTATCGCCTTTGAGCTCGTCAGCGCTGAAGAAAGCAGCCAAGCAGTCTTGCAATGATACTACCGGACCGTAGAACCAAGACCTCAACCAACTTAGAAGCCACCACACCTACGCACGCATAGACAAATGTAAATGATACACTTCACTACCAAGACGAACTAAATATATGTTACTAAGATTAAAATTAATTGTATACTAATGTATTTATAATCAATGAAAAATAAATATTGATTTTGGAATCATCAACAGAAAATATTTTTATCAAATTAATTTACTTACAAACTCGTTAGAAACACTATATAGTCATTTATTTAATTTTTAGCACCCCATGCAGGCACAAATGCAATTTTCTATACAATACTATCTTTTAATAAATTGCATATAACTTTTAAAATTTAAATACTTGTCTGTTCAAATTAGATCTGCCGATGACGATCAACTACCTCAAAATTATTAAAGCACTAATTTAACCACAAATACCCACTCTAATTGAATAAACACTATAAAGGAACATTAGAGTCTATATTTGCAAGGGGAGTACGACAATTTCGTCTCAATATACACATAAAAAAGTAATGTTTGTACTTACCCATGACTCCTGTGATCCGTGAGGGGCGTGATGGTTCAATATAGGCTGCTGATACCTCAGCACGGCGAGGTGTTCCCGCGATGGGATCGGCAGCGAGAGGTCTTGGAATGTTTCAACACGCTTTGACACCTATAAACAATTTTATATGAATTATAACAAATTAAGGAATACATAGATAAGGACAGCATCCCATACATTGCTATGATCCTGAATACGGAGGGTCATGTTAGTACTACACTTGTATTATGACACTACACTTGTGTTATTGGTACTACACTTGTGTTATGAGATCGGAAACAATGAATGTAAATGAATGTAAACTGTATTATGACACTACACTTGTGTTATGAGATCAAACAATGAATGTAAATAGATATAAACTGTATTATGACACTACACTTGTATTATGACACTACACTTGTGTTATGAGATCGGAAACAATGAATGTAAATGAATGTAAACTGTATTATGACACTACACTTGTGTTATTGGTACTACACTTGTGTTATGAGATCGGAAACAATGAATGTAAATGAATGTAAACTGTATTATGACACTACACTTGTGTTATGAGATCGGAAACAATGAATGTAAATGAATGTAAACTGTATTATGACACTACACTTGTGTTATGAGATCGGAAACAATGAATGTAAATGAATGTAAATGAATGTAAATAGATATAAACTGTATTATGACACTACACTTGTGTTATGAGATCGAAACAATGAATGTAAATGAATGTAAACTGTATTATGACACTACACTTGTGTTATTGGTACTACACTTGTGTTATGAGATCGGAAACAATGAATGTAAATGAATGTAAACTGTATTATGACACTACACTTGTGTTATTGGTACTACACTTGTGTTATGAGATCGGAAACAATGAATGTAAACTAGCTCATATCATCACTACTTCTTCATAGCAACTTTTTTACTCCGCATGACCGGTTAGTTAAGTTCTTCTTTCTTTGCCTTCTCACTATTGAAAGTGCGCCGTCTGTTTCTTGAACATCTCACCATTCATGTTCCCTCCCTGATGCATCGTAGCCATGACCTTTTCCGCCTTATCCCCTCCACCTTACCCATTATGATGAGTTGGAGTGCTCAAGCACATGGACACGTTATGCTAAAGTTTTTAATGAATTAGCTTTTATATAACAAAAGCTTAAAAAATAAAGAGAAGTCACGATAGCCGAGTGGTAGGATGGTCGGAATTTCGAATCTAATTTTCGCAACTCGAGTTCGATCCCCAAGTGGCAGACACGTACCAATGGGCTTTTTTTTATTTTTTATTTTATTATTATTATTTAAAACAAAGCTCACCCGGTCGCATATGAGGCACTGCACGGAGGAGAGCAGCTTCCCGTCGAACACGTCCGACACGATACTGCGGTAGCGCACGCCGCCGCGCCCGCCGTCGCCGCTGCCGCACGCCGGCTTGCTCCTGGAAAAACCGACCGTGAGTCATTGGCATAAGGTTGATAATCCTGTGATGATAACGTTATTGTTATATCATTTTAGTATAAAACCGTCCGTACGGTAGTGGTTTAAGGTTGATAATCCTGTGATGCTACCGTTATTGTTATAACATTTTAGTATGGATCCGACCGTGCTTTGTTGACTTAAGGTTGATGGTCCGGTGATGTTAATGTTATTGTTATAACATTTTAGTATAAAGCCGACTGTGCGACGTTGACTTACGGTTGATAGCCCGGTGATGCTAATGTTATAGTTATAACATTTTAGTATAAAGCCGACCTTGCGACGTTGACTTACGGTTGATAGTCCGGTGATGCTAATGTTATTGTTATAACTTTTTAGATTATTTTTTTTTTCGTAAAAATGGGTAAAATTTTGACTGCCGGAGGCATAGGAGGGTAGTGTCGCAACGTGGTGCATTCAAAGTAAAGTGTTACGTGTTCGAATTTCGCTATGGGAAACACGTTTCTGTGATGAATATATTTGTAATTGTGTAAATATATTGTAGATGTTTATTAATATGTATATGTAATAATATGTATAAGTAGATATAATAAAAATAATCATCACACCATACTGGGACAGGCAGAGATTCAGAAATTGAAGTCCTTTCTACCCTCCATTCACCGAAGACAGTTTTTGGGACAGTGTGACCAGTGGGGAGTTCCTATTGGTATGAGCTTATCATCTGTTCCAAGTTTAGATCGCTCAACCATTCAGCTATTGTGACTATTATATGTAGATATTTTGTTAGAATGTGACATTATGTTTATGGTCAACGATAGCCGAGTTGTTGGGTGGTCGGAATTTTGAGTCAAGACACCCGAGTTCGATCCCCAGGTGGCAGGCTCGTACCAATGGGCTTTTTAAAAAAAAAAAACTTATGTACGAATTACATCGATGTATCCGAAAATATCTTCGGTGGCAGGCGGGTCGAAGGGACTCAATTGTCTAGTCTACACCTCTGTCTACCCCTGTATTGGGAATTGCGTGAAGATATATTTATTTATTTTATCTGTACAGAACAACGCACTCGGCGGGGTCCGGGCGCGGCTCGGGCGCGTCACTGGCACCGCTGGAACACGTCTCGTATCTCTCCTCAGCTTCACTGGAGCACGAGAGCTCCGACTCGGAGCCGACGTCGCGCTGCGTCGAATCTATGCCTGTAAATAACAAACAAACAAATAAATAAACATCAATATCTTCACGCGATTCCCGATACGGGGGTAGACAGTGGTCTTAGTCTAGACAATAGATATTTTCGGGACAACGTGACAGGTGGTGAGAGCCCGTCGCCATCTTTAGGTCCAAGCCATCGATATAATTCGTACATAAGTTTTTGAAAAAACCATTGGTACGAGCCTGCCATCAGGTGCAGGTAATAAAAAGTATAATAGTTTATATATATATATATATATATATATATATATATATATATATATATATATATATATATATATATATATATATATATATATATATATATAATAGTAGTCACGATAGCCCAGTGGCTGGGTGATCTGGATTCAGAGTCAAGAGACGCGAGTTCGATCCCCAGGTGGCAGGCTCGTACCAATGGGTTTTTTTAAACGCTCACATTGTTCCAAAAAGTCTTCAGTGGAAGTTGGGTCAAAAGTACTTAATGATCTAGACCTCTGTCTACTCCTGTATATTGAGAATGGCGTGAAAATAATTTATTACAGTTTTTGTCTTGTAAGAGTAAAAAGTTGTTTATTGAAGTGTTCATTTAAAATAATGCCTTTTACGGTAGTGAAACGTATACAATGGAACGAAGGGACAGAGAAAATAACATATGAGGAGGTCAACATTAAAATATAGTGTTGACTGAAGCGTCATTTATAAATAAATAAATAAATACATATATAGATGGGGACAACATCACATACATTGCTCCGATCCCAATGTAAGATGCTAAAGCACTTGTAGTATTGGAGTCGGAAACAACGAAGGCACCACAAACACCCCAGACCCGAGAATATGTTGAAAAAGTGGTTTTTCTACATTGACCCCGACCGGGAATCGAACCCGGGACCTCGAGATGGCGACACTTTGAAACCCGGTGTTTACGCCACTTGGCTCATTTTGTGAGACCAATGTTCAGCAGCTGACTTCAAGTGGTATGATTAGTATAGCGCTAAATGTAAATACCTAATTTCTGCCTACCAACAATACATAACTGACTTGAATAGTTAATTCTGCGGACATACGCACCGTTTATCTGACTGGGCAGCACATTGTAGGAGAGATGGTGTGTGCCAGCGAAACTGGCCGAGCGTTGATGTCGAGAGCCGCCCGCAGCGCCCTCTGTATTTTGTACCCTGGAAATACTTAACTATAATATTATGATATATATATTTTTTAAAAGAATACTAGCAATGCCGAATAACATTACTAGTATTCCTGTTAATCACTCCAATTAAGCTGCAATGCTTGTGTCTGGAGTTAGTTTACGTCAATAGTCGAATGGCTCGAACCTAAGACGTCATGTTTCGCAGTCCGCACTAACTAATTAAACCGCTACTAATCCATTAGGCTATTGCCGCTCAATATATGAATGTATTTATTAAAGATAATAATAATAGTAATAAATAATAAATATCTTCCCGCAATTCCCAATACCCCCTGTATTAGTAGACAGAGGTCTAGTCTAGACAATTAAGTCCCTTCGACCCACCTTCCACCGAAGATATTTTCGGGACAACGTGACAGGTGGTGAGCCCGTCACTGTCTTTATGTCCAAGCCAACGATATCATTCGTACATAGGTTTTTTAAAAATACGTACGAGCCTGTCACCTGGGGATCGAACTCGGGTATCTTGACTCGAAATTCCGACCACCCAACCACTCGGCTATCGGGACTTTTTAAAGATAATGAGAAGAAATTAAATAAAAAATTAACCGACGCGGGCGGGAGTCTAAACCAAAAAAATTGAGACTGATAATATGCAGGGCACGCCTATTGACTACTACAAGAAATTTAATTACCACTTGGAATGAAATCAGCGCTACCATGCCATCTCTAATTATATTAGATTCAGTTTTGTATTTTATATGTTAAAATAATACATAAAAGCGGATATATACAGATACTTTTTAGCCTGTGTCTCATGTGCTAGAGGAATTCCATTACAAAACGGTGTTAGATTGACAAAATGGCAAAAGACTGATGTGTGTTACTTAAATGTGTGAGTGAATGATTTGATTTGATTTGATACCTGAGGTATCCGTCGGGGCGGGCGGCGGGCAAGCGCGCGAAGTACGCCGCGTCGCTAGCTGTGGACCACTCTGCGATCAGCCTCATACAGCAAAACTATCTTACTATAAATATCTTCACGCCATTCCCAATACAGGGGCAGACAGAGGTCTAGACAGACAATTCAGTCCTGTCGACCCACTTCCCACCGCAGAAATTTTTCGGGACAACGTGACAGGTGGTGAGCCCGTCGCCGTCTTCATGTCCAAGCGAACGATGTAATTCGTACATAAGTTTTGACAAAACCCATTGTTAAGAGTCTTGGGGATCGTACTCGGGTCTCTTGACTCGAATTCCGATCATAGAACCACTCATCGTGACTATAATATTATATATATTTATAATTGACAATCTACAGACCAGTGGCGTACACAACGGTTCTCATGGATTCGCCAGCACTGACGTCCCGGGTTTGTATCCCAATCGGGTCAGTGTAGAAAACACTTTCTCTACATTTTCTCGGCTCTGAATGTTTTTGGTATCTTGGTCGTTTCTGGTTTCGTAAAATAAGTGCCTTAAGCTAACTTGTCTACCCACAAACACTGACATATAGACACAACAAAGACTTCGAAGGCCTTTTTATACGGAAAAAAGGAGATAGTATAGATAATTTGTTTATAAATGGTTTTTAAAAGCTTACTGATTATACAACGAATATGTGCATCTTGCAACAGATTAAATAATATTACGGGTATCTATTTTAATTATCATTTATTTGAAATTAATAATTAACACTTAAATTATACATACTTTGTCATCAGAGCAATGCATGTGACATTGTCCATATCTATGTATTTATTTATTTTACAAATGTTGAGTACTGGGCTTACAATGTGAAATTTTTGAACACAGATATACAAAATTGATATTTAGGTTACCATGCGGTAGTATTTCCTAGAGTTAGGAATTGGAAAGGAGAAGATAATATACAGAAGCATAAAATGTTTTTATTTCACGCCGGTATTCAACAAGACTACGGTCCTACCCCAGTGCAGTCAGTACCTTCGCGCAGCCGGATCTGACACTAGGCTCTATCGCGTAAAAAACGTTACTTTTCGACGTACTTTTTTTAAAAAAAAACGGCAACAAACGTCACACGTTTTTCAACGGAATAAAAGAGTCGCAGGGACACACAAAACATATTTTCTCCGGGAAATGTTCAAAAAGTAATCATAGCTTGTAAACATTCAACGCAAGTTAAAGATCTCCTCTCCCGCATGGAAGGGTTACATAATCGCCACGCTTGACAAGCGGATTGGCGATACTATTGATAGATCTCGTCAATGGTCTACTTTGATCGATACCACACGGAAATCTTTTTTGTTTTATGGAAAAGGGAGGCAAACGAGCCCCTCACCAATTCTGGAGGAGGGGGGTGTGTGGGCCTCCGGTTACCTGCACTCACCAGACGAAACACAGAAGTTCGTTAGACATGTACATCACGCCGGTATTCTGTGATGTCGTGGTACTTCCCCGGTCGAGCCGGCCCATTCGTGCAACAACAAAAGCTGATGCGTGGCTCTATCACTGTAAATATCTTTATCATTTCAGTAAATGAGTGATAAATATGATGACAATGTAAAAGTAAAGTTGTACACACCGCCGGACGAAGCGGCCCTGCGTCGTATGTGGACGTTCCGGTTCTCCTGGTGGTCACCGTCCGCTTCCGACCCCAGTTTGTCCTCTGAAGTGGTGTCCCACACCTGGGATATTGTCCAAATACATTATACAGAAACCGAAACTACTATATATATATATATATATATATATATATATATATATATATATATATATATATATATATATATATATATATATATATATATATATATATATATATATATATATATATATATATATATATATATATGGGTTTTTCAAAACTTATGTACGAATATCGTTAGCTTGGATATAAAGGCGGCGACGGGCTCACCACCTGTCACGTTGTCCCGAAAATATCTTCGGTGGAAGGTGGGTCGAAGGGACATAATTGTGGCATGTAAAAGCGAATCAAATACTATACTATTCTACAATACAAATACTATTATACTATACTTATTAGTCACGATAGCCGAGTGGTTGGGTGGTCGGAATTTCGAGTCAATAGACTCGAGTTCGATCCCCAGTTGGTAGGCTCGTACCAATGGGTTTTTCAAAACTTATGTACGAATATCGTTAGCTTGGATATAAAGGCGGCGACGGGCTCACCACCTGTCACGTTGTCCCGAAAATATCTTCGGTGGAAGGTGGGTCGAAGGGACATAATTGTCTAAACTAGACCTCTGTCTACCCCTGTATTGGGAATTGCTTAATATTATATATTGAAAATAATTTTATTTATTTATATATAAAAATATATAAATATGTTAATTTAACTGGGTAACCGGTGATTTAATGGGTGATGAATACTTTTATATTAAATAATAATTTATTGGGTTTTATTTTTTTGTCATTTTGTTTTCATTTATAGATTTTTGAGATGAGAGATGCGTATATGGGGATGAATATGTAATGTATTGTTGGTATTAAGAATATGAAAAAGGGCAGCAAATAATATATGGTCGCTTTCTGACTCGTTTGTGAAGTCACTCCAAGGTTCCAACTGAAAACCAGCGCTGCAGTCTCTGAAGCATTACGCTGAGTTGGAGTCCTATTTGGTATACCACAAGTTAAAATAATTCGATAGCGCGATGTAGGATAACGATGTGTTTCCAGAATTATTCGCCACAAAACAAACTTCTAATGTAGAGACATGGATGTCTCCACCAACAAACTCTAAATTTATGCCAAAAGACTTATCCAATGTAAGGACATGTCATCATAACAGACTGTAAGTCCACTGCAAGACATAGGCCTCTCCCACAAATGAGAGTTTGGCATGATCGCCACGCTTTGCAAGCGGATTGGCGATCGCAATAGCAGACTCTTTGTACTATATATGCTACTCTGAATTTCGTTGTAATATTATTCGAGATGATTATCCCGCCATCTGTCGGAAGCCATTTTAATTTTCAAGGCTGAATGCCATGATAACAGGGGTTTCTATATTGTCACGCGGTAAACACACATGTATATTATGTAGTTACCAACACCTCTATGTGGTCCATTGAATCTGGATGAAATTTAGGACTTAATTGACAAATGAACGTACCGGTTCTTTAAGCTCCTCGTGCAGTTGGTCCATGAAACACCTCAAGAACTCCTGGGTATCATGCTGATGATACCCCCGGAACATTGGATATACCTACGACATTTATTTATTTATTAGGGACATAAAACAGTTAAACATTGTACAGTACTTAAAAACAGAATATTAATAATTATCTTAACGTATAACCCACAACAATGTCCACAAAACATACGAAGTCAACTATAAAATAACTATAACTACACAATATGTATGATATTTAAATATTTTCAAATATAATCTACATGAATGAAAATGGATTGCCGACATGTATGAACACGCGCTTAACTACCGAACGATTGCACCAAAATGGGGTAATTCTTTGTATTCGTTATTGTCAGGACAAGGTTAATAAAAAAAAAGAAAAAAATAGAACCAAAAATTCCTTTTTCGAATTTCGTTATTTTTTTTTTAAATGAAAATGTGAGGCGTCAATATATCGGTCGGCGTATGCGTAACGTATGTAGAGCACATAAACTTCGGGACAATGAGATTGAACCTTCTTTTAAAATTGTTTGCAGGTATCTTTTAAAATTGTTTGCAGGCTGCAGTAATCACATACAATTTGGTGGGACGTTAGCTCGTTTTTCTTGCTGATCTCAATAAAAAAAAATTATATACATGTCCATAATATAAACATCCTTACATCGAGTACATATTGATCACATATGTACGACACACACAAATGATTTTCCCTAGAATTCGAATACGCAGCCTTTAGCTACGAAAGTAGGGTCACCGAAAAGAGGTAATAGGGTTGTCATAAGCTAAAGATAAGATTAAGTGCAATCTTTATTGACTTTAAAGCATGTAAGTAATAAGTGTAAAGCATTATACTGAACTTTTTGATATTAAATTGAAGGGAAAAAAAAATTTTAAATTTGCCGTACCGGCATAGGTCGTGGGTTCGCATCCAACCCGTGTCAGTTAAAATTGTTAACATTTTCTTCTCTTTAATTTAATAAAACTTTTTAAAATTGTTTTCTTAAGTTGACAGTTTGATCTAATAAGTAAATTGTTAAATAATGATAGCACATAAAATAGACAAGAATATACTTACATTTCGTATACCATACAGTATACCATTAGGTACAAGGTAGCCTCTTGTTTTCTTACTCCACATTTCTTTAATTAATTTTTGGTATGCTCTGAAATTAAAATATTAAATAATATTATTAAATAAATTGTGCATAATTTCAATATGAACGAGCTAAATTTTAATTTTATACTGGCAACACCTTAATTTTCGATGGTAGTGACGGAAGGAATATAATTTATCAGAAAACAATAATCGTTAATATGCGGTCATATTCTCTTTGAAACTCAGAAACTATACAAAACAAGTTACAAATCTTTAATAGTGTGATTTTTATTTGTATTAATTTGGTTAAATCACTTGTACCTTAATTTGTTACTGTAATCTGAAGTGTCGGAATAAATGTCTTTGTCTTATTTTTAAGATTATATTCTGGTTCTCGTGGGAACGTCCGGAAAACAAAATATTTACCAACACACTTGGTTAAAAATGCAATGACATGTCAAAATTTCAAGCCAATTGACTAATACATTTTAGAGTATGTTCTGTCTGTCGTT
Source organism: Sericinus montela (assembly GCA_029286605.1). NCBI lineage: Eukaryota > Metazoa > Arthropoda > Insecta > Lepidoptera > Papilionidae > Sericinus > Sericinus montela. Next base: position 9,106,041 of record JAGSMR010000024.1, read on the forward strand.
ATATATTATGATCTCCGGGGACGCTTTGCATACACACCGGTTTTCATGTGTCGCCAACTCTGAGGTCCCGGGTTCGATTGCGGGCCAGGTTAATGAAGAAAAGAACCTTTTTTTTTCATTTTCAACCACAATGTTTCTGTTTCTATTATACAAGTGTCTTAACTGCTTTCGTTTGGAATCAGAGGAATGTATGTGTCTCACCAACCGTCACGATGTTCCAAAAACTTACTTAATTGTCTAGTACCATCTATCCCAGTATTGGGATAATATTATTCCACAAACCTGCTCAGTCCCGGCTTCTTGTCCCCGGCCAGAACCGCCACGGCGGCGGCGCACTCCAGGAAGTAAGACGTGAACGGCTGGGTGTTGCTCAGCGCTTGGAGGGCTGCGTTCATGTAACACGTGTTGCCCATGTTCTGTAGACCCACCAGACCTGACGAATAGGACGCCATGCATGAAAATATTTATTTTATTTATTTATCTTCACGCACAATCCCTGACGGGTTAGCCAGAGAGAACAGATCGCCAAGTGTCACGATCCCTACATACTTCTTTCGCTTCTTTCAGATTCATCATCTTCTTCATACATGCACGTCTAGGTATCCGAGTACTCTTGACCCTATGCATGAAAATATAATGCGCGATTTACTTAAAAAAACCTATATCTATGTCCCTTCGACCCACTTTCCACCGATTACATTTTTCGGGACAGCGTGACTGGTGGTGATCCCGACGCTGTCTTTATGTGCGAGCCTCACGCCATTCCCTGTACAGGGGTAGACAGAGGTCTAGTCTAGATAATTAAGTCCCTTCGATCCCGCCATCCACCGAAGGCATTTTTCGGGACAACGTGACAGGTGTTGAGACAGGTCGCTTTTTTTGAAAAAAGTCATTGACACGAGCCGGCCACCTGGGGATCGAACTCGGGTCTCCTGACTCGAAATCCGATCACCCAACAACTCGGCTATCGTGATTCGCGATTTACTTTGAGCTAAGAATCGCGAAACTTCCCATTACAATTGTTTTAGTAGCTTTTGAAATAAGCGTAGAGTAACATTGTGTCACAATTTTATATATATATATATATATATATATATATATATATATATATATATATATATATATATATATATATATATATATATATATATATATATATATATATATATATATATATATATATATATAATACTATATATATAATACTATATTACCTCCTAAACTTCGCTAAAAATTACAGAAAATTACGAACACAACTCACCCCTAGGCCGAGTTTCATCTTCATAGTCCATTTCATCGGGATCCAGATCGTCGTCGGGCGAGACGTTGATGCCGAATGTGCCCACCCTCGTTCCCATACTGTCGTCTATATACGTCGAGTCTGGACTCGCCTGGAAAGGTTTATTATGTATATTGATATTTTTTCCTCTTACCCTGCTCCTGCTTAGTAAAAGGGTAATTTATTAAACACTTTGTAGTCTGAAGACGGCGACGGGCTCACCACCTGTCACATTGTCCCGAAAAATATCTTCGGTAGAAGGTGGGTCAAAGGGACTTAATTGTCTAGACTTGACCTCTGTCTACCCCTGTATTGGGAATTGTGTGAAGATATTTATTTATATATACCTAGTCAGGTCATAAATTCTGTCACATGTTTAACATAAAATAATTAAAACAAGTTTACTCATTATGTAACTATTTATATACCAAAATGAACTTCACAAAACATAGATTCTTATGACACTAAAATTTTTTCAAAATGACCTCCGTGATTTTGAATACAGGCCTTCAATCTGTGCGGCCAGTCGTCTATCGCAGCACGAACGAGGTCCATGTCAATATCGGCGGCTGCCTCAATCAAGGATGTCTTGAGTGACTCCAAATTGGGGTGAGGCTTTGAGCACGCCTTTTCCTCCAAGTGTTGCCATATCTTGTAGTCTAACGGATTCAAATCTGGACTGGAGGAGGGCCAGTCTTCGTGCCCGATGAAGTCGATTTCACGCGCCGACAGCCAGTCTTATGTGCTCTTCGCTCAATGAGCCGGCGCCGAATCTTGTTGGAATACCCAGTGCCTGTTATTGAACATAGTATGAGAAACAGGTTCCACAAGGTTCGTCGGGACTGTATTTTGATACACAACTGCATTCGTTTTACACCTTTCTCGCAAAAATGTACCTCTGTTAAGCCCCAATAAGAAACTCCCAACCATACCATGAGCGAGGATGGAAAATGACCTCGTTGAACACGCGGAATACGGTTGCTCGCTTCTTCACTACTGTGTGCGTACACCTTATCATTTTGTTTGTTGTAGCTCTCTTCTACGGTAAAAAATTTTTCATCCGAAAAAAGAATTTTCCGATATTTTTTTTCCCGCATACCGCTTCAACAAAGCGCGTCATCTCTTCAGTCTTAGGTCCATTAGACGAGCATTCAAACAATGTCCTGTTTTTCTTCGATATGCCCGAAGCCCTAAGTCTTCATTTAACACCCTTTTCTACATGGTTCTGCTTAACCCCATCTGAAGGGCCAACAGTTTCTGCTTACGTTTGGGATTTCTTTGAATTCGAGCATTCACAGCTTTTATCACTGCTGGAGTCCTAACAGACCCGAGGGCGACCACTTCTTAACATGTCATCAACACTAGTGTCTTCATTGTATCGTTTGATGATACGATAAACGAATCATTTGGTTATATTCAAATTTTTCAGTATTTCAAAAACACATAAGTTTTGAAAAAATCCATTGGTACGAGCCTACCACCTGGGGATCGAACTCGGATCTCTTGACTCGAAATCCGATCAACCATCCACTAGCCTAACATGATGAAATTAACATTGTCTGTTTGCCTTTTCACATAAATTTTTATATAAAAATTATGTTATAGGAAGGCCAAACAAAAGTTTTTCACGCGTTAAAAAAAACACATTCATACTTTATTATATATTTGTAGACAACACTTCTATTACCTCAATCGAATTGTTTGTGCACTGGTCTATATATCAGATGTAATTACAGACGTAATGATGTAACATCTTACAATTTGCAATATTACACTACGATAATGTTAAAGGAACTTCGATTGGAAGGATAATAAACGAAGTATGCTGTCCCAGATTTTTTCCAGTTCAGCAATTGACTTTTAATAGTAGCAATAAAATTATCTTATTGGATTATTGCGCGTTGCAGAGTTAAAACGGTTCGGTAAATGGAGAAAATAGCAATGAAAATTTGAAAGATCAAAAGAAAACTATTTTTTGTGTTTCTCAGCTCATTTTTGTATTTCAGAAAATTGTTAAAAACTTTGGAAAAGCACTTTAAAAATCTGTTAACATTTGAAGACTTTGTGTGAAGTCTTTGACTTTCAAGGTATATTTATATAAAATCCTAATAATTATAAATTTGAGTTTTTGCAAGGATCGATGGATTTTCGCTCTTTCACACAAAAACTTTGGAATGAATTTTTATGAATAACTATATATTACTGTAAAGATGTATAGCTTATATATCATAATAACATATAGTTAATTCTGTCATGCCATGTAAATTGGCCATAACGTAACGATGAGTATCAAGTAAGTTGAATAAATAAATGTGGCGCAACCAAAGATGCGCGGTTTAGTAACATATTATTCCAGGAATGTGAATATAGTTCATTCATCAGAACAAAACATTATATACAATCTATGAAGATTTTGTATAATTTGGCTATTATTCTATCCGACTGTAATATTACTTTTTTTTACTATAATATTGTAAAGGCCATAGTTTGTAAGGAAGGCTTTTCGTTACTCTTTCACGCAAAATCTACTGAACAGATTTTAATGAAACTTAACAGTAATAAAGCTTATACATCAGAATAACACATAACCTATTAGCCTAAGCTAGTAGCTAGGTATTTGCTTCTACGTTAGGATAAGGGGTTGACATGTTTATACAAAAAAAAGTACACTTACCGTCGCCTGAGCAATGGCCGCTCGAGTATGAACTTCTTTTTCGCACAGGTAACACCATATTCGTTCCGTAGACACATGCATGTGAACGCAATGTGTCGGGTAATTCTGTAACGATTGAAATTAGTTTAGGCTAAAGTTACAAGACGCACATATACATACACGTGCTCAGATATACATCGCTGGAGCGTTGTAATGTCTTTAGCATGTAATCATTCATATGTTAATACAATGTCACTAAGGTTACAAAATTGTTTAAGGCTATATAATACTAACTAAAATATATTCAAGGAATCCTTAAATTTTGACGTCAAAAGACTTTGTTTGTTTGGTAGACTGTATGATTATTTTTATGATAATTCCTACGAATAATATTTTTCGAGTTCGATCTCTAGGTGGCAGGCTCGTACCAATGGGTTTTTTCAAAAACCTATGTATCGTTCGCTTGGACATAAAGACGGCGACGGGCTTACCACCTGTCACAATGTCTCTAAAAAATCTTCGGTAGAAAGTGGGTCGAAGGGACTTAATTGCCTAGACTAGACCTCTGTCTACCCCTGTTTTGGGAATTGCGTGAAGTTATTTATTTTATTTTTAATAATATTTTTTACTAGCTGTCTCCCGCGGCTTAGCGGTTTAACACTTAACACGGACATGTAATTACTTTTATAAATTAAAAGTAGCCTAAGTTACTCCTTATAACATCAGCTATTTGTCAGTGAAAGTCCCGTCAAATCGGTCCAGTCATTTCATAGATTAGCCGGAACAAAAACAGACAGACAGACAAAATTGTCAAAAAATCTTATTTTGGTGTATATACCGTATATATATTCATATACTTGTAGTAAAAACGGTTATTTCCATATTACAAACAGACACTCCTATTTTATTTATATGTATAGATTTTATTAATGTTTAATGTGCTCGTCTGTGAATAAAATAACACTTTACGTAATTTTTTAAATCACAATGTAACTTAACTCTAGGTACTTTGTAGTTTTGTTTATAAACATTTAATAAATAAATTTTTACCTTATAAGCCCTATGGTTCTTTTAAAGGGTCATATGGTTATAACAAACCTGAACTTTTGAACACCTATCCTCGAATAGATGCTGGTAATATTTAAATGTACCAAAACTTTGCTGTTTATATCAGTTTAAAGATTCAAATTAATGTAAAAAATATCTATATTACCTTTAACAAGGAAGTACCAAGTAGAGTATAAATAAAAAAAATATCTTCACGCAATTCCCAATACAGGGGTAGACAGAGGTCTAGTCTAGACAATTAAGTGCCTTCGACCCACCTTCCACTGAAGATATTTTTGGGACGACGTGACAGGTGGTGAGCCCGTCGCTGTATTAGAGTATAAATAATTATTTTAAGTCAGTACAATCGACACTATGTCTTTATTTCCGAATATTCAGGAGTAGAAGGTAAGGAGAACTGTTCCTGTGAAAGTGACCATCAAAAAGTGTTAAGTTAGGAGTTCTGCAGTAATATATAATTGGGCAGAGACTGGCAGAGAATGTCTAAGGGCAAGTCCGCCTTTTGTTGCCTTTATTATCAAGGTTGAACAGCACTTTAAATAAATTTGAAATAAATAAATATACTTAATTTTTTTATGATACCTTGGGCCAGACTGACAATCAAATTATATACCATAGTTAAAGATTTAAAAGGACTAATATACCATTCAGGAGAAACTTAATAATATCATCTGCAAATAAGTATAACAAGTACGTCGAGAATATCCAATCAAGGTTCAAAGTTCCCCAAGTGATACGCGAACACAATATCCTTTTCTCAGAACTGAATAAATAACTGACGCCGCCGCGAACATTCTTTGTATGTTTTGATTGAATGATGTGTATCTTTGTAAAATAAAGAATACATACATAGATAGAGACAACATCAAATACATCACTCTGACCCCAAAGTAATGTAAGTAGTGAAGCTAAAGCACTTTTGTTACAGAATCGGAAACAATGAACATACCATAAACACCCAGACCCGAGAAAATGTAGAAAAACTAGTATTCTACATTAAAATTTTAGCTTATGTATGACTGTATTGAACTATATTTCAAATAGATTAAAAAGAAGTTGGCATCGCTAAAGCAAAAATAGTGGCACCTTACTACCCTCAGTCATAGATATACCAGTTAGAACAATGTGTGTTGAAATATAGAAAACAAAAATACCTTTTGGTGTATTGTGCTATGGTCGTTTTTCCCTTCAGAGCAGCCAATATGATGGCATTCAGGTTGCAGACAAATCCAAAGATTCGGTCCAGGGCATCCGCAATCGAAGCATGTGAGGTTCTGAAATAGAAAATAATTAATCTTTGCTTCCTCTTGTGGTTGAGAGTTAATAATTCAGAATATTTTTGTATATGCAATCTCATTTCAGTAGTATTAGAAAGAGATATCTAAATTAAAAAAGAAAAACTAAAAAAGAAGAAAAACTAATTTAGGTCATCATGCACCTATTAGGAGATTATGTAGAACTTACAACAATATGTCGAAATTAAATAAATTATGCATTTTTAATGAAAATGTTTCTAGTTTTAAACAAAAACTAAAATTAATGTATACTAGCATATAAGCATTATCTTACAATTCTTTATTTTTTTACTTTATATAATTCCTTTTCAATTGATTAAATTTTTGGTATACAGTGCATATTACACCATTCATATGAAAAAATAAGATGTTCTTCCGAAGTCTGTACAATTATGAATATAGTGTTTACCTTTAATTGAGGATACATTTACCTAAAATATTTAATACTTAAGTTTTGTGTTAATTGATACAATGTAATCTTTGTTGGTGAACCTAAATAAATAAATAAATATCAAGCAAATTTAACCCTTTGATCCACATTTCAAAGAATCTTATTTTTTAATGTGTCAGATGTGGAACCTATCTCGGTTTTAGTGTCCAAACCAACAATACATTTTATATGTAAGGTTCGAAAAACCTCATCAGAGCCATCCTCATATAAACTTGAACTTGAGTCTCTTGATTCAAAGTATGTCAACACAACCACTCAGTTGTCCTGAGACAGTTATTAATATATATATATATATATAAATATATATATATATATATATGTATATATATATATATATATATATATATATATATATATATATATATGTATATATATATATATATATATAAATATATATATATATATATATATATAAATATATATATATATATATATATGTATATATATATATGTATATATATATATATATATATATAAATATATATATATATTCCAATCCAATCCCAAACATACAGCTATTTTTATAAATTTTTAATAAATTTTGCCATATGGAATTGCTTTCAAAATATATCACATCTTTTTTCATAAGGGTTTTGTAACAGGAGACTAATGGACAAGCCTTGAAAATGGCAAAGACTGCAGACAGGTGGCAGAGTAACCAAGCTAAGTTCTTCTAGTGAGGCCAATGTTCTTCAGTGAACTTACAATATATGTTAGTATAATATTAATTTGTTTTGTCAGCTCTTTAAACTAAGGGCTACAAAGGAGACCTTATACCTGCTCAAGTGCTTTTCTCAAGTAATCAACCCATGTCATGTTGAAAAGTTTATATAAAATAATTATTAAAATAAAATATAACCTTTAAAAACTAAAAATGATAAATCAAACTTAAGAGTAAAAAAAAAAAAATTAATAGAGAAATAAAATAATGAATGAAAAATATTAGTATTATTGTGAAATATTAATATTAGCATGAGGTGTTCAATCAATCAGTTCTAAAAATATTCAATTGGTATGAGATCGAAAAAGGTGTTAGACAGGGATGTGCAGCATCACCGTGGCTGTTTAATCTGTTCATGGACAATTGCTTGACAGATTTAAAAAAGAATGAAAGTGGGTTGAGAATGAATGAGTTACTCATCAAATGTTTTCTCTATGCTGATGATCAAGTATTAATTGTGTCTTCAGCCGAGGAGTTGCAGGAGATGGTAACTGCTATGAGTGGAGCTTTTGTTAGAAAGTTTGGTGTTTGAAAGAGATGAGGTCATGACAGACTGCAATATAATGATTGAAGATGAACAAATTGAACAGGTGAATAAGTTTGTGTATCTGGGTTCAAAGTTCACAAGAGATGGAAAGTGTGAGAGTGATATTGAAAGAAGAGGGAATGCAGGAAACATGGTGAATGGAGCTTTGCACTCCTTTAGGAGCAGTCGGATGGTGTCTAACAAGGCTCGTTTGGGTGTGCATAGGGGAGTTTTGGTTCCGACACTCATGTACGGAAGTGAAAGTTTGCTATGGCAGAAAAAACATGAAAGCAGAGTAAATGCAGTTGAGATGAGAGCATTAAGAAGTATGTTAGGAGTTAAACTGAGCGACAGGATAAGGAATGGTGAAATAAGGAAATGTTGTGGTCTGAAAGAAGATGTAGTGACTAAAATTGAGAAAGGTATGCTGAGATGGTTTGGCCATGTCGAGAGAATAAATGGAGAACGATTGACGAAAAAAGCATATAAGGTGAGTGTGAATGGAAGTGTAGGAAGTGGAAGACCTAGGCAGACGTTTCAAGACCAAATCAGGGACATCCTGAAAAAAGGACAGGTCAAGATTACCCTGAATCGAAGAGAATGTATGAAGGGAATAATGAAAGTGGACGAAGTGAAACAAGTATGTAAGGATCATAGCAAGTGGAAAGAAGTGGTCTCTGCCTACCCCTACGGGAAAGAGTCGTGATTATATGTATTTATGTATGTATGATGTGTTGCAGTGTCCTTCTATAAACTATATTTTTTTTAGTTCAATTCTCTTTCACAACCTCATCAAAGGCCAGTAGGCATGCACAGATTATGCACTTATTCTATCTCTCTTGCAAAAGATCTGTAAGAAAATTATAAATCCAGGCGATCCTAATCAGAATACAGAGATTATCTTATTGGATTATTGTAATGTCATCAGATCTTGATAACTGTACAGAGTTTAAATTAATATGACTAGATAATGTGGGTCAAAATAGAGTTCAAAGGAGTAAGTTACAAATAAATATACAGATAAAACTAATAAAAGAGTGACAAAAGAAAAAAATCTTAACATTATTGTTAGATGACTTATTTTATATTTACAACTAAGGGCCAGGAAGGCTTCTGACAGTATTTTTGGTCAGTTCTTAAAACATATATCAGTAATTATAAAACTTTTCACAGATGTGTACAAATAGTAGTCTGCCATACACTGTGCTTAGCAGGCAACATAAGCCATCACTATGTTTTAACTATGTTATTAGAAAAGTGTGCGTGTTTTTTTAAATTAAAATTTTAGAAATAAAAAATTATAAATGTGTTGTTAAACACAAAATTGAGAAAAGCTGAACTTATTCTCCTAATTTATTATTTGCAAGTATTTATAGAATTAAAAAATTGTTAATGAAAAAAAAAATGCTAATAAAACTAAGGTTCTGGTATTTGAAAGGGACGAAGAAAGAACGAAGTGCGAAATTTGGGTAAATCAGGAATGTCTAGAACAGATGAATGAAATTGTATACTTGGGGAGTGCGTTTAGCCGGGATGGAAGATGTGATTTAGATGTGGACAGGCGTGTCGCTGCCGGGAACAAAGTCAATGGTGCCCTGACTGCGTTAATCAAAAGGCAAGGCGTTGTGAAAAGTGCACGCCTTGCAATACATAATGCAGTGTTGGTACCGACTTTGTTATATGGTAGCGAAACCTGGGTATGCCAGAAGAAGCATAAAAGCAGGTTGAATGCAGTGGAGATGCGATCTCTTCGTAAAATGTGCGGCCTTACCATGGCCGACCGAAAGCGAAACGAAGAGATTCGCAATATGGCAGGTTTGAAAGATGACCTTGTCTCAAAAATGGATAAGGGCGTGCTTCGATGGTTTGGGCACGTTGAGCGAATGAGTGAAGACCGAATGGTGAAGAAAATATATAGCGCGAAAGTTAATATTAAAAGGTGTCGAGGTAGACCGAGATTAACTTTCGAAGACCATGTGAGCAAATTGCTCGAAGAGAGGAGGGTCAAGAGTACTCGGATACCTAGACCTGCATGTATGAAGAAGATGATGAATCTGAAAGAAGCGAAAGAAGTATGTAGGGATCGTGACACTTGGCGATCTGTTCTCTCTGGCTACCCCGTCAGGGATGGTGCGTGAAGATAAATAATATAATAAATAAAAAATTGTCCAGATTAATGTTACAGCTTTTTTTCCATTGCTAACTGTTCCCAGCAGCTTAACCAAACCCCTAATTACTTTCATTTTGACATTACTATCTTACAAAAGATTAGGAGTATTTCAGGCTAGTGTTATTTTTGGAAGCAAATTAATTAGATTGTGAAAATATTGTTAAACTATAGGCATGTGCTAATAGCTAGCTAGGATTTAATAATTAACTTTTATAAATTTTAAGCCTAAATTATTGTGAATAATCATTGATACAACAAACATATTAGTTTCCTATTTTAATCCTCAAATAATAAACATTGCCTGCACCTTGTATTATAAAAAAAAATATATATAAAATGAAACGGTTTTCGGATTTTATAGCATTTTTAATTCATTATGACCCTGTGACTACGGTTGCTGTAAAGCATCCGAAACGTCGGGAAATAAAAATAGTTTGTAAAAACTAATTAAAAAAGTGATAAAATCCGAAAATCGTTTTATTTTAAATGTGTAGTATTTGCGTAAATACAAGAAATGATAAAAAAAGAATGTAGTTTAGAGAATATTTATGTGCATAAAAATAAAATAGGGTAAGCAGAAAATAATGTGATGACCGAAAAAGTGAAGTACCTCTGCCCAGATAGTTTTATTGTTTCTAAATAATGTAAATATTGTATTGTAAAAAAAATTATATAAGTTAAATATTTATAACTTAATAATATTTATAAAAGTTAAGACTTCAAGAATTGTTTTTAAATTTTATTAAAAATTTGCTAGAGTAGGTAACTTTTTTGCCTATGTAGAATGTACACAACTGTTTGAATTGCACCAAAAGATGTCAACAAAATAAAGTAAAAAAAAAAAATAGTAACAGACATATTTAATTGATTTGTTTTTGTATTAAGAACGACGACTTTGCGCCGACCAGTCCATTGCATAATGTTAAGGCGAAGAATGTTAATTACATATTACGCTGAATAAAATGAGATAGGTTAGGCATTTCCAAATCTGACTTACCTCTTTTGATTGCCATAATTCCCTCCCAAGAACATCAACAAGCTTGTTAAGGTGCTCACAAGTCACGCCCATATCCATTGTTGAAAATATTAATATTAGAAGCAGAGGTTTATAATGTTTAGAATCAATTTTACAGAATCATAGATAGTACAAATACAGGAAATGTCATGTTCAATTATATCTACACTTCACAAGAACTGTATAACAAAGTTGAGAAATAAAATAAATAGTGAAAAATGAGTGGGAAATACATATCGAGGTATAATAGAAGTTTATTGTTGAAATAAATTACAGAAATTTCCAATATCAAAACGTTCAGTGACGAGCAAAAAGTCAAACGTAGTGACCAACAATGTTGCCATTGCGAATACTATAACGTAGCGATTATATACTCTTTGGCGAATACTATAAAATCACGAACTGTCTTGTAAAAAAAGTATCTATTCCATTTTTTTTACCTTATTCTTGTTGTCAAAAAGTATTTAATTTGTAAATCCAAAAAAGTTACTTCGACCTCCGTGGATGAGTGGCGTATACACCGGATATATCACTAGCTCCGTTGTCCTTGGGTCAATTCTCGGTCTGAACAATGCAGAAACAACTTTTTCTACATTTTATTGGGTCAGGGTGTTTTTGGATATCAAGTTAGAAATAATCGGCTAAATTCCCAAAATATACGATGCTGGGCTCAGCCTGCTGAACTCCAGCGGCTGTGTGCCCCTTATCACATAAATGTTAAATTTCAAAGCAATGGTTATCAGATAAATTTTGTCCAGTTCCCAAAAGACTGCTACTGCTAATTTCCATCTCTATGCAGACGATTTGCAGCTTTATCGCCATTTTTCTCCAGCAGAAGCAGATCTAGCCATTGCCTCTGTTAATGAAGATTTAAATCGGATCAATTCCTGGTCCAAATCTTTTGGGCTGAAGCTTAATGCTTGTAAATCACAAGTCATAATAATTGGTAGTAGATACGCACGAAATCTCGTAAATTTCTCTACCATATGCTCAGTAAAGTTAGGCGATATACAAATACCTTATACTGACACTCTGGAGGATCTTGGGATAACAATATCATCTAATTTATCCTGGCGTGCACATGTTAGTGAAGTCAGTCGCAAGGTTAATTATTCGTTACATTCTTTAAAATGCCTTCAAGGTATATTGCCCTTAAAAACGAAAATCTCTCTGGCTCAAACGCTCATTCAACCCATCACAAACTACGCTGACGCCTGTTACTTGGATGCTACCAAGGAGCTTCTAAATAAGCTTGAGCGCTTGCAAAACTTGTGTATACGTTTATCTTTGGACTTCGAAAGTATGAACAAGTCTCTAAATTTCGCAACGATCTCAAGTGGCTCCCTATACGTTTTCGAAGGAACACTAGGATTTTATGTCTGCTATTTAATATCCTACATTGCCCAACAGCACCATCTTACCTCCGCGAGCGATTCAGCTTTGCTCGTCCACCTTCAGCGCCCTATCGTTCCAACCTAAAAACTCTCCTAAAATTCCCTACCCACAAAAGTGTCTCCTATTCCGACTCTTTCACTGTTCATGCAGTAAGACTATGGAACTCGCTTCCACCGAATATTCGCGATGCTAAAACTATTTCTGCCTTTAAGAAAAGAGTTAAGGATCATTATCTCTCCTTGGCAATATAAATATATATATTTCTCATTTTTTTCTCTATAGAAGAAATTTCTATAGAAATAAGCAGGTCCTTTGTACAAATTCACCTCATAATTATATGTCCACTTTTTTGTGTCTTCTGTGTACATTTTTTTTATTTTATGTATTTATCTTCACGCACAATCCCTGACGGGGTAGCCAGAGAGAACAGATCGCCATGTGTCACGATCCCTACATACTTTCTTCGCTTCTTTCAGATTCATCATCTTCTTCATACATGCACGTCTAGGTATCCGAGTACTCTTGACCCTCCTCTCTTCGAGCAATTTGCTCACATGGTCTTCGAAAGTTAGTCTCGGTCTACCTCGACACCTTTTAATATTGACTTTCGCGCTATATATTTTCTTCACCATTCGGTCTTCACTCATTCGCTCAACGTGCCCAAACCATCGAAGCAAGCACGCCCTTATCCATTTTTGAGACAAGGTCATCTTTCAAACCTGCCATATTGCGAATCTCTTCGTTTCGCTTTCGGTCGGCCATGGTAAGGCCGCATTTTACGAAGAGATCGCATCTCCACTGCATTCAACCTGCTTTTATGCTTCTTCTGGCATACCTAGGTTTCGCTGCCATATAACAAAGTCGGTACCAACACTGCATTATGTATTGCAAGGCGTGCACTTTTCACAACGCCTTGCCTTTTGATTAACGCAATCAGGGCACCATTGACTTTGTTCCCGGCAGCGACACGCCTGTCCACATCTAAATCACATCTTCCATCCCGGCTAAACGCACTCCCCAAGTATACAATTTCATTCACCTGTTCTAGACATTCCTGATTTACCCAAATTTCGCACTTCGTTCTTTCTTCGTCCCTTTCAAATACCAGAACCTTATTTTTATTAGCATTCAAACGGAGACCATTAATTTCACATTCTTCTTTCATACACGTGACTAATGCCTGCAGATCTGCCTCTGATGGTGCAATAAGCACTGCAATTTCGCACTTCGTTCTTTCTTCGTCCCTTTCAAATACCAGAACCTTATTTTTATTAGCATTCAAACGGAGACCATTAATTTCACATTCTTCTTTCATACACGTGACTAATGCCTGCAGATCTGCCTCTGATGGTGCAATAAGCACTGCATCATCAGCATAAAGCAGACAATTTACTTTTATGTCACCCAATTTCACACCCAAACAGCTATCTTTCAGCTTCTGTAAACAGCTGTCGAGATACAGTATGATCTGCCAGGAAGACATGACACAACCCTGTTTTACACCCGTTTGGACGCTAAACATGGGTCATGCCCTACCCGCACACAGGCTTTACAGGCACAGTAAAGTGACTGCACAGCCCTTAGCAATCGACCATCCACACCATACCCCGGCAACAGTTCCCACATTTTTCTGTGTACATAAAATATTAAATAAATAAATAAATAAAAATAAATAAGATGTTTAGCAAAATGTAATCTATCGGGATTATGATTCCGGTCAGCGGCCAAGTGCTTTTTGTAACAAGTATTAAAACTATAACTCGCCTGACCCACATACACCGCATCGCATTCCCTAGAGCCAAGTCTATAAACACCTGATCTTTGGCGTTTATCTATCTTATCTTTATTGTTATACAAACTTTTATGTGAAGACAGTTCACCTATGAGAGTGTTTCTTGAATGTGACGCAAACACCACTGCGTCTAAGAGTTCTGGCTATTTTATTAAATAATGAACCTATGTAAGTAACTACCCGATAATTATAAGAATGTGGGATTTTTCGGGTGGGACCGAGAACAGAATTCTTCAAATTATTTGTTTCTGCTTCTTTTTTAAAATATTGATGATAATGTTTTTGGAACAACTGTTAGTGATTGCTATTTGATAAACTGATTTAAGTGTATCATCAGTTTCCTTTACACAACATTCGACAACCCTGCTTCTCACCAGAGTGATGCACCATGTCACAACTGGTCGGAAGAACAAGGAAACAACCGCGCCTGTCTTCCTTGAGATGAAAAAGGCCTTTGACTGGGTGTGTGGCATAGAGGTCTTCTGCACCTGTTCTGTCTGTGAAGGTAGTGTATCCTTTCTCTAGGATGGTAAGTTCCAGGTGGCAGTCCAAGGGATCATGTCCGAAGTACATTCATTCGCCGCAGGAGTCCCCCAAGGCATGCCTTTCGCTGGTCTGCTATGCCGTCTTCTTCAAAGTGCGGCGTACGAGAAGTACGCACATCGATAATACAGCACATGCAGCGGCTAAAAAAAATATCTTCACACAATTCCCAATACGGGGGTAAAGAGAGGTCTAGTCTAGATATTTTAAGTCCCTTCAACCCACCTTCCACCGAAGATATTTTCAGGACAACGTGACAGGTGGTGAGCCCGTCGCCGTCTTTATGTCCAAGCCAACGATATAATTTGTACATAGGTTTTTAGAAAAACCCATTGGTACGGCCACTTGAGGATCGAACTCGGGTCTCTTGACTCGAAATTCCGACCACCCAACCACTCGGCTATCGTGAATTCTTACATGCAGTGGCAAAGTTGAAGAAAACCCGGAAAAAAGGAACAGCTTGGTTCATCATGTAAACGACGCCATCACGAAAGCAAGAAACACTAGAGCTCTTCTAACACCCGTCTTTAGGTCCAACTTGCCTCTGAAGGCGAAGAAAGGTGTGTATAATCTGTACATACGCCGGCATGATACGCACTTACAAGCACTACATCCAAGGCTAACCTGCAGGAACGAGAAAAGGTTGGAAAAGTAGATCACATTTGATCATTTCTCACTCTGCGGTTGCTCATCGTGGTCTACTCAAGCCAAAGCCTTGTTTTGAGGTGAAACACGTGTCGCATTGTCGGAGGTGGTATGTTTCAAATGTAGTGGTAGTGGTGCATCAAGTAGAATTAGTGCAAGTATCTGTGGGAGGAAGAGAGGTACACTTTTTTAGTGGTGCAATTAAAATATGCCATTTATCATATTTATGAATGCGGAACGATGCAGCTTAATTCTCTAATAACAGCTTAATAATTATATTTTTTTTATAGAAAAGGGTGTCAAACGAGCAGGTGGCTCACATGATGGTAAGTGATTACCGCCGCCCTTGAACACCGGCAATACCAGTGGCATAGCAGATGCGTTGCCAGCCTTAGAGTGCCCCCCCCCCGAATTGGGGGAGGGGGGTGTATGGGCCTCCGGTTACCTGAACTCACCAGACGAAACGCAGAAGTTTGTTAGACTTTTACTTCACTCTGGTATTCTGTGAGGTCGTGGTACCTCCCCGGTCGCCCATTCATGCAACAACAAAAGCTGATGCGTGGCTCTACCACTGTTAAATAAAAAAAATACCGTAATAACCGTAAATAACTTTACCGTTTAAAAAATACGCGCTTAAAAAAAAATTAACACTGCCAGAACCAGAACTAGAAATTGACGACGCTGGACCTTACTACAGATCTATTTTAATCAATAAAATATTATAACCATAGAAAAACAGTTTAAAAAATCTACTTACACAAAAATTTTATTATTCTATAAAATAATACATATCAGATATAACACTGAAAACCTATACCGTATAATCAAATTTGAAAAAAATATATATATTAATTAATAATGATACACAATGAAATAAATAAAAGAATTCATTAGTTAATTATTTTAGCATGCTTTATAGAAATATATATCAACAAAAATCAAATTGCTATATACTCTTTCAGGGTGTGCACATATTTTTAAGACCTTCAAATGGGAGCTTTATATTCTTTTCTCCAATGTATTTGTCTAATATACAAATAAATATTAGATATGAATATCTTCACGCAATCCCAATAGAGGGGTAGACAGAGGTCTAGTCTAGACAATTAAGTCCCTTCGACCCACCTTCCACTGAAGATATTTTCGGGACAGCCTTTCGCCGTCTTTATGTCGAAGCCAACGATATAATATAACGTATTTAGGTTTTGAAAAAACCCATTGGTACGAGCCAGCCACCTGGGGATCGAACTCGCGTCTCTCGACTCGAATTCCGATCACCCAGCCACTCGGCTATCGTGACTTTTTTTACACTATTTTGACTTTTTGACAATATACAAGCAGATAAATAAATAAATAGTAGTAAATAGATAAATAAATAGTAATGAATTTCCGCTTTATGGTAATGAAGTTACGCCTGAGTCTATTAAGTCTTTACTTTTCTCGAGTCCAACATGGAAATGTTGTGATTTTTTGAAACAGATTGACGTATATTTTAAAATAGCTTTGGAAAAAATTTTAAATTTATCTTTGGTCTCATCTACATAGCTGGACTTAAGCTACCTAACTGCTTTCGCTGCTGATTCTTCTTTCTTTCCTTCGTACACAGTGCTCGACATTTATCACATATTTACCTCAAATTTACATACATATTACATATTTATCGAGTCTGGGGAAACATGGATACGTTTAAGTCCCGGTAAGGATATTCCATTGGAACTTAACTTAAACGGCGGGATATCCCGTTGGTTCAGAATGTGCAGAAATGTAACAGACATCGCACCCGCTTTATTGGTGTTTTGACAAAGTTCCAAGTATCATGTTACTGACTACATGCTTTACCATCAAGTAACTTTGTTACATTATTAGACAGCGAAAGTTGACACATAGCTGTGGAAGGACACCGATTGGGAGCATCGAGTTGTTAACCGCAACAATGTCCTTGTGGCAGCGACGCTGACGAGTTGGGCCTCCACGGGCTTTCATATCAAAAAAGTGCTGGCAGATTGTCTCTTCACGGCTCCTTGAATGAAATCATCCGAAAGGCTCTTGTTTCAGAGCCTTGTGGAATATTTAAGGAGGATGGTAAGAGACCTGACGGCTTGACATTAGATCCTTGGGAGAGGGGTAAAACTCTTGTGTGGGATGCTACGTACGTCGATACATTAGCGGCCTCTCACATCAAGTATACTTCAATCAGGGCCGGGCGGCATCAGGGGAAGCTAAATCGGGTAAGAGGCGTAAATATAAGTCTTTGAAAGGAGACTATGTATTTGTTCCATTTGCCATAGAGACGATCAGTTCGTGGGGTTCTCGTGGCTTGCAGTTTCTAAAGTCATTGTATCCGCGACTGATGGTAGCCACTGGTGACAAGAGGCCTGGCTTTTTTCTAGCTCAACGGTTAAATCTAGCCTCCAGCGTTCTTGGTACCAGGCAACGAGGAGTAGAGCTGTACCATTGTAGTTTCAAGCTGTACTATTGTCTTATTGTAGTTTCTAGTTAAAAAGTTTTGTAAATATTAATATAATTTTGTTTACCTATATAAAGTATTGAAAAAAAATATACAGCATATACAGAGAATATTCTTCACTTATGTAGAAGAATATGACATCAAAGAGTATATAATCACTACGTTAATTAATGACATTGACAAAAAGTCAGTCGGTTGCAAAACTAGACTAATTTGAAAATTGCGTTATGTTTTTAACTTGATTGATATTTACAGTTCATGAATTCAGGTAATCGTAGAGTCAAAATCGTACGTAACGTAGTGATTATATTACCTTTGATCAAAATGACTTCAGCATCATCTAGTAGTGCTCGATCTTTATTCGCTGAATCAAAACAAAGACTGGCGGAACGCGTGCAGGTCAATATGAATAATATTTCATCACTCGCCAGACAAATTCAACGGGGCTCTAAGTCCAATGAGGTACATACGTGTGTAAATACTTCTGTGTTTATTACTCGTCATTGTAATAGCATCTTTGAAATAATGTAAATTATTGGTTATAGAGTGAGTTTGTATTTTGCTAATTTGTTCTATTTGTCAAATTTTGTTGCAGCTCCTTTCGAAAGCAGCACGAGATTTTGCTTCTACTGAGTGTCTCATGGAAAGTAGTGAAGAAAACTTAAAGAAAATGCAACTTATTGCAGTACATATGGGATATCAATATGAAAGTATTCAAAAATCTGCTCAGATGCTCTCAGAGATTAGTGAACAGGTTGCAACCATGCAAAGATAAAACTGTATGCAGTAAGAGAGCACAATCAAGTCTGAATATAATATGAAATCAAAAATAATACAAAATTTATTCTAAGCTATAGTTAAACTTAACCTTGCATTGTCACACTTATTATTTTATAGTTAAATTAAATAAATTTAATTTTAATAGTCAAAGTAAAGATTATCATCTTTACTTGCAGGCAGATACTTAAAATTCACGATAGCCGAGTGGAAGGGTGGTCAGAATTTCGAGTCAAGAGACCCGAATTCGAACCCCAGATGGCAGTACCAATGGGTTTTTTCAAAAACCTAACTATGATTCATATCGTTGGCTTGGACATAAAGTTGGCGATGGGCTCACCACCTGTCACATTGTCCCGAAAATATCTTTGGTGGAAGGAAGGTGGGTGTAAGGGACTTAATTGTCTAGATTAGACCTCTGTCTACCCCTGTATTGGGAATGGCGTGAAGATATTTTTTTTATATTTATATATATATACTTGCAGGCAGAATCTCATCAATGTTTATTTATTACTGTTTTCCCCTAAGTTCTATCTGTAAGACCTTCTGGAACTGCATATTCCACATTGTGAGTAATTTATTGTAAAATAATTTATAGTGTCTTAGGTTTCGTTGTTTGTGGTGACATTGTTGTTTCTGATACCAAAACAAGTGATTTAGCTATGTAATTTGTGACCAGTGAAAAGTATGTGATTTTTTATTTTTATTTCTTGTTATTTTTTAGTTAAAGTTATACCCTTATCTATTTATTTATTATTTTGTCCTAAGATAAAGTGAATAAGTAATAATAAGCTGAATTGAGTAAGTGGCACAAATATGAGTTTTGAGGAGAGATTATATATTTGTTCCATTTGGTATTGAGACAATTAGTATGTGATACATGGTGCAATTTCTAATGGAATTGGATCTGCTGCCTCCGTTAGCTGTTAGTTTTTTTTTTATAGAAGAGGGAGGCAAACGAGCAGGTGGCACATGTGATGGTAAGTGATTAGCACCGCCCAAGAACATCTGCAATACCGGAGGAATAGCGGATGCATTGCCAGCCTTTAGTAGTGTGACTAAAGGGCTACATTTTTCTCACTCAGCTTGACCATTCAATGTAGAAATTATTTATTCTTGGTATTAGGATGTAAAGCCCTACTGCTTTAAAATAATTAAAAATAAAGTTAATTTTTGAATATGTATTATTTTTTATAAAATTTGTTTTTAGCCTGTTGGTTTACAGGTTCCAGTTTATTTTAATCGGTGGGTAAAATCACTGTGCAGTTAGTATAATTAAAAATATTGTCTTAAATAGTGGCGGGACCAAATTGATTTTTTTTTGTGTAATTATATATTTACAGAAAAAATTATGTTAATATTTACAATACTTATTAACTAAAAACTATTATAATCGTAGAGCCCTACTCCTCGTGGCATGGTACCAAGAACGCTGGCTGCATTTCCACGTTGAATGGCTAGACTTAACCGTTGAGCGAGAAAAGAACCAGCCCTCTTGTCACCAGCGGCAACGATAAGTCGCGGATACAATTCCTTTAGAAACTGCATCGCGTGGGGACCCCACGGACCGATTGTCTCTACGGCAAATGGAACAAATATATAGTCTCCTTTCAAAGACTCATATTTACGCCATTTACCCGATTCAGCTGCCTCTGATGCCGCCCCGGCCCTTATCGAAGTACCCTTGATATGAGAGGCCGCTAATGTATCGACGCAAGTTGCGTCCCACACAAGAGCTTTGCCTCTCTCCCAAGGGACTAGTCAAGATTTTTTTTTATTTTGTTTCAAATTTGTTTTTAATAGCCCATACAAGGTTTCTAGAAAATGGAAAATTTATTTATTTAATTATTAAATTTATTTATTTAATTTTTATTATTTTATTTTAATATTATTAGTTTTTTCAAAAAATTTATGTACGATTTATATTGTTGGCATGGAAATAAAGACGGCGATGGGCTCACCACCTGTCACATTATCCGAAAACATGTCTTCAGTGGAAGTTGGGTCGAAAAGATTTAACTGTCTAGTCCTATGTCTACCCTTGAATGAGAATTGCGTGAATATGTTTTTGAAAATTGATGACCTGATGGCCTAGTAGTAACCTGGCTTGTGCAGGTAAAGACTACGGTTTCGAGTTGTAGGTAGCAGGTGCAATGTAGGATGCTGGTGTTGTCCAAGAGTGACCTGGATTTAGGTCACAGAAATCAATATGTGTTCCAAATTCAATTAAATGGGTCTATTAGGTTTGGAGAATATTGATTCTGACGGCTGACCGTGTCCATGTGTCAGTCTACACACAAGTGATCTCATAGGGGTTTTTTTATTCGAACACATAGAATTGTCACAAGTCATTTGACCGGTTTTTTTTTATGTTTTTTTTTTTTATAGAACAGGGAGGCAAACGAGCAGGTGGTTCACGTGATGGTAAGTGATTACCACCGCCCATAAACACCCGCAATACCAGAGGCATAGCAGAATCGTTGCCGCCCTTAGAGTGCCCCCCCCCCCAGATTTAGGGAAGGGGGTGTGTGGGCCTCCGGTTACCTGCAAAAAGGTTCTAAAAATAGTTATAACGACCTCCGTTGACGGGTGGCGTACGTACCGGTTTTCATGGTGTCGCCATCTCAGAGGTCCCGAGTTAGATTCCCGTTCGGGTCAATGTAGAAAACACTTTTTCTTCTCGGTCCTGGGTGTTTGTGGTACCTTCGTTGTTTCTGATTCCATACTACAAAGTGTTTTATCGCTTAATTTGAGATTAGATCAATGTATGTGATGTAGTTCTTATCTATGTACATGTATGTATTTAACTAAATAGCTATATTTTGAGTGTAAAAGATAAATTTAGTATTAACAATATTTTTGTTTTTTATTTTGTTCCACATATGTGTAGCAAGTTTTATGATCCCAAGTAGGCATGAGTAATCGGGCGAGGAGAATAAAACCACTTTTGTTATTAATCACTTGACTATAATGTAACAAATCACTGAAATGTAATCTATCAGATTCAGAACACTATTAGTTAAATAAACTAAGATACTCCACCGAACACGTGGCGCGCGGCCGAGAAGCAAGACGGAAGGATGTCCTCTAATTGTTGATTTTTTTTTGATAGCCGTGGAGAAAATGCTTTATATTAATGCAACCTTTCCATCGAAGGCATTATTTGGGACAATGTGACAGGTGGTGTGCCCCTCGCCGTCTTTATGTCCAAGCCAACGATATAATTCGTACATAAGTTTTTTTAAAAACCCATTGGTACGAGTCTGCCTGGGGATCGAACTCGGGTCTCTCGACTCGAATTCCGATCATCTGCTATCGTTACTTGAATATTAAATGATATAAAATCTACATATTTACTTGAGAAGTATGATTAGCCATGTAAGTACAGAAAATACCTCTTGTGTTAAATTAAGAATTATGTATTGTAACATAATTTGAGAAATTTAGAACATTGTAGAAATGAAACAATAAATAATTTTAATTACTTTTAATCTCGAAAATAAGTGGTTCGGTAAACACATTCAAATTCTGCCAATCATCGGTTTAAATTTTTATTTGTCTTCTTACTTTTTAATGAAAGGGATGTCTGCGTAAGCAGGTACAATGGGCGCGCCGGGGAGAATAGCTGTGGAGTAAGAAGTAAGAGAAGACGGCGTTAAGTAAGTCGACGTATAGGGAGCGGGAGCGATGTAAGATGCCGGTGCAGCCAGGAGAGGAACAGAGCGCTTCTTGATGAAATGTGCCGTTGCAGCATAGGTTGGGAGCAGAGGAGACGAGTAGCTGGCTGCGAGAGGGGAGGGAGCGATGTATGTGGATGCGTATGGGGCCGCTAGAGGAGCACCTGCGATGTAGGTAGAAGGAGCGACGTATGTATTAAAGAATGGAGCTGATCGCTTCTTGATGTAATGCGGGTAGGGCAGGGCCGAGTAGAGCGGCGCCGGAGCGACGTAGCTGCTGGACTGCTGCACGTAGGTGGTGGTCGCCGGCGCCGGGACTGCCGCCGCGTACGTCGCGGGGCTGAAGAACACTCCCGGCTCCGCAGTCGCCGCGGCGAAGAGAGCTGACAGTACCACGAGTTTGAACATTGTAGAAGCGACTGATGCCTAATACTTTTTCGCAGTAAATTTATACGTTCTTGTATTTCAAACCTTTTTTTTTAGCATTTCTGCATTAAAGTTATCCAGGAAGCCTGGTATTTATTCTCACAAGGTCGCAAGACGAACTCGCGTATATAAAAGATTATATATCGCGTATATAATCGATGTTTCTATTTCAAGAACAAAAGTTTTTATTTTTTTGTTAAAAAGTAACTGCGGTACCTGACTTAAATTGCTGATATCTATATTATTTATTTATTTTATTTTACTACTGGTCTACAAGGATGATTAAAGATGCAGTAAAAATATCTTCACGGCATTTACAATACTGGGCTAGACAGAAGTGTAGACCATTAAGTCATTTCGACGAAGACATTTTTTAGGTCAACGTGACAGGTGGTTAGCATATCGCTTACGTAATCGATTGATAGAAATCTTACATAAGTTTTGAAAAAAAAAAAAACCATTGTTACGAGCTTACCACCTGGGTATCGTCTTCGGGTCTCTTGACTCGAATTTCGATTTTCGAACTACATTTATCGCTTAAAATTTGCATTCTAATAATACCAGCACCAGGATTTGAACTGTGGTTATAGCTATGTTGGACACTACAGTAACCGTATTGGCTAATGTTTTGTACTTATTGTTTTTACGTTGGAGTTAATGAGGATAGGTGTGATGTATGAGAAAATTCGTATACATAAAATTAAAACTATTGCTTAGGATTTGTAGGTCCTCATGTCAAAAGGGAAGTCCATCCGACTATGGTCTACTGTCTAAGGTTGCATTACCTCGCTAATTTCTTTCACGAAAATGTCTTTGTTGTTGACGCCATTCCCAATATTGGGGTTGATTGAGGTCCAGATGATTAATTTCTTATGAATCATCTTTCATCGAAGACATTTTTTGGAACAACGTGATCGGTGCTGAGCCTGTCGCTATCTTTAGATCCAAGCCTACTATATATTGTACATAAGTTTTGGAAAACTTATTGGCGAGAGTAAACCTGGGAATCGAACTCGGGTCTCCTAAGTCGAATTCCAATCGTCCAACCATCACATCAAAAGAAGTACAAAAGACTGTATCTTTTAAATTATTTAATTGAATTAAAACTACATATTTTACATGCGGTCGATAGCTTTGAAACAAAACAAATTAACAGTTAAAAGTTTTGAACCTGAAACAATGTACCTCCTTCACATTTAGTTTCGTAGCACTCGTTAAAAGTGCGGTTGTCGTCTTTGTCCGAGCAAGTTGCATTTTATTATTTTATTGTTTGAGACTTGATGTAGCTGACTAAGGCGAGAATTTTTTTTTGGTTACAAGACAAAGAATGTATATTTTCATTCATTATTTACATTAACATAAAGAAAAAAATTGGAATTTTTGTAACTGAAATGACCTAGGTTGGTATGCAACGTACCTTACTGTGAAGGTAAAACCATACAGCATGTGAGAAGTCACGATAGCCGAGTGGTTGGGTGGTCGGAATTTCGAGTCAAGAGACCCGAGTTCGATCCTCAAGTGGCCGTACCAATGGGTTTTTCTAAAAACCTATGTACAAATTATATCGTTGGATTGGACATAAAGACGGCGACGGGCTCACCACCTGTCACGTTGTCCCGAAAATATCTTCGGTGGAAGGTGGGTCTAAGGGACGCAAATGTCTAGACTAGACCTCTCTACCCCTGTATTGGGAATTGCTTGAAGATATTTTTTTTATGTCAGTAATTCTATCAAAAGAGCATCTGATATTTTTGCATTTTTTTGCCTTTGCGGAAAACCATAAAACCCCGCAGAACGTCTCTTATAACCATAAATATTAAATACATACATATTCATTATTTATGGTCAAATACAAATTGAAAAAGGAAGTAACTATCAGATTATTAGTTCAGAATTTAAATCACGCAATTCCCAATACAGGGGTAGACAGAGGTCTAGTCTAGACAATTAAGTCCCTTATTATGATGAGCCCGTCGCCGTCTTTATGTCCAAGCCAACGATATAATTCGTACATAAGTTTTAAAAAACCGATTGGTACCAGCCTGCCACCTGGGGATCGAATTCGGGTCTCTCACTCCAATTTAGAATTTAAATCACGAGTATAATCGGAATCGATAAGATCGGAATATCCTAAACTGCCCATCTTAAATGCCCCTGTCAATTATTAAAAACCTTTGTTCTTGAAAATAAATTAATATTATACTCCTATACAGGCTGGTTATAACTTTTTTCTTATTTTGTTCGGTAACTAGACATGCGACTTTGTAAGATAAATACTGGCTTTCTGAACATTGTTAAGGTGTAATTACTAAAAGAAGGACTTCAATACGATGACCGTATAAAATCACTCGCGTAAAGTATTAGGCATCAGTCGCTTCTACAATGTTCAAGCTCGTGGTACTGTCAGCTCTCTTCGCCGCGGCGGCTGCGGAGCCGGGAGTGTTCTTCAGCCCCGCGACGTACGCGGCGGTAGTCCCGGCGCCGGCGACCACCACCTACGTGCAGCAGTCCAGCAGCTACGTCGCTCCGGCGCCGCTCTACTCGGCCCTGCCCTACCCGCATTACATCAAGAAGCGATCAGCTCCTTTCTTTAATACATACGTCGCTCCTTCTACCTACATCGCAGGTGCTCCTCTAGCGGCCCCATACGCATCCACATACATCGCTCCCTCCCCTCTCGCAGCCAGCTACTCGTCTCCTCTGCTCCCAACCTATGCTGCAACGACACATTTCATCAAGAAGCGCTCTGTTCCTCTCCTGGCTGCACCGGCATCTTACATCGCTCCCGCTCCCTTCACGTCGACTTACTTAGCGCCGTCTCCTCTTACTTCTTACTCCACAGCTATTCTTCCCGGCGCGCCCATTGTACCTGCGTACGCAGACATCCCTTTCATTAAAAAGTAAGAAGAAAGACAATAAAATGTAAACCGATGATTGGCAGAATTGGTACTCAACGTGTTTGTTACTGAACCACTAATTAGATCGAGATTAAAAGTACTAAAAATTATTTATTGTTTCATTATTGTTTCCAATTTTTACAGAATTGCCTTGTTAAAAAATCATTACTATTTTTTTACCATTTGAACGTAATTTTTAGAAGTAAGTGGGAGTAACATTACTCTAAGAAATATTTAGTCATATCAGCGCAATCAGTTCACTCATTGAGACATGATTTTAAATAAATAATAAAATAAATATCTTCACGCAATTCCCAAAGTCTACGCCTGAGACAGAGGTCTAGTCTAGACAATTAATTACTTTGGCCCAGCTTCCACCGAAGATATTTTCGGGAATTTTTGCAGAATTGCTTGGTTAAAAAAATCATTCGTATTTTATACGGGATATCGTGACACGTGATACCGTTGCCGTCTTTATGTCCAAGCCAACGATATAATTCGCAAATAAGTTTTTGAA
Organism: Sericinus montela; assembly: GCA_029286605.1. Lineage (NCBI taxonomy): Eukaryota > Metazoa > Arthropoda > Insecta > Lepidoptera > Papilionidae > Sericinus > Sericinus montela. Next base: position 9,132,355 of record JAGSMR010000024.1, read on the forward strand.
AACCCATTGGTACGAGCCTGCCACCTGCGGATCGAACTCGAGCCCCTTGACTCGAAAATCCGACCATCCAACCACTCTGCTATCGTGACTATTGATTTTAAAATTCAGACAGAGTAAATACAACGTTGTAAACAACAAATAGTTATTTAATATTTAAACGCAACGTAAAAAATGTATGATTGAAAATATGGTTACTGGCTTTTTAGGTACTACTAACTACTAGCTGCTTTTATTTGTAGCTCATTAGGAAATATTTTTTGACAAAGGTCTTAATTAGTTATGTTATTCTAAAAATAGTACTTTATGTTAAGAAGCCTTAAAATACTTACAACCAAATACAGACAGAGTCTTGGTAATCTTTAAGAAAAACAAGTCACGGCGACAGGCTCAATACTTAATATGTTGGCCGAAATAACTTTCGTGAAACACTTTTCAATCAGGTAGTCGAAATGATTTAATTGTCTCGACCTCTGTCTACCACAGTATGGAAAATTGCGTAGGGGTATTTAAAAAAACGGGAAGAAAGCTAGCTACTGCATGTCTAAGCTAACGGTTGCCGACTATTATGATATTACAGAATTTGGAATTCGAGTCTGTAGTCTGGAGACTCGAATTCGATTCCCAGGAGGCTTGTACGAATGAGTTTTTTGAAAGTTTGTTATAATATTGTCAGCGTTAATAGTTAAACGGTGACACAAAAAAGCTCCGGTGAAATGTTGGTCGAAAGGACAAAATTTTCCGGACCTTTTTCTTCCTCACTACGGGAAAATGCGAAGATAAAAAATAGGCTGTCCTAAATGTAACAAATGAAGCAAAATGGCAGTAAAAAATGCTCTCAATGATTTCCAGAATAGGGCAAGGGCACTGCTAGTGTTGCCAACTCCTATTCACGGATATGTGGGAAATGTTAAATTTATATCGGGACTTGCCGACTAATGCGAGTAAAAAACAATTCTGACGACTGTTTATCAGTTTTGTTTCACAAACTAAAACAAAGTAAAGTTTTAATTTACTTAGTGTCATGCGTTCTTGACTCGGACACTAAGATAGCATTAGACTGTCACATTGTCCTAAACAAGGTCTGGTGAAATGTGGATAAAATGCCTAAGGCATACAGTTTGGTGTTATCCATGGACGAGTGGCGTACACGGCCAGTTATGAGATCTCGTGTTCTATTCACGGACGGGGCAATGTAGAAAATTATCAAATGAAAAAAGTGTGAATTTAGTGCACTTTAGTACTTTAGCTATTTTCTTTGGAATTGCACATTCGTTTAAATGTATGTGATATTGACCCTATCTATAAATTCTATTTACATACAGTGGATCTTTAAGCTAAATTTGGAAACCGCACTAGGTGCTAGTGACTTATGCTACGCCACTGATTAGCCTAGGCATTTGTGTTATGGAAACAGAAACAACGAAGGTACCACAAACACCACTATGTTCTAGAGTCCACTTTTTTAAATTATCTCTAATAATTTATTTCCATATAGTATCATGTAGTATATAGTAAAATCTAACCTTAACATAGGGTGATATTATGATTGGGATTGCTGATGATTGCCGTGTGGTTACGGCAAAAGAATGTAAACGCTTTCTCCCTTCCCGCGAGCGTCGTTATAAAAATACCATTGTCTGTCGACACAAGCCGGGATAACCAATCTCGAGAAATACGAGGTGAAAATTGAGCACACCGGTGACTGGTAGTAGCATCTAAGATGCAAAAAAGGCAATTATGGAAATTGCACCCGTATGAGATAGGCCTATATAATGCAGTGAAAATGTAAAAGCGAATCAACGAATTAATTTTTTTTCATCCCCAGAATTGTGTTAAGTGTGAAAAGTTTGTTAGACTTCTACTTTACGCCGGTATTCTGTGAGGTCGTGGTACTTCCCCGGTCGAGCCAGCCCATTCATGCAACAACAAAAGCTGATGCGTGTCTCTACCGCTGTTTAGATGAAATACAATTAAAATGAAATACTAAAAATAATTATAGTAAGTGGAAGTGCAGGTACAACAACCGACGCCTTCCATCGTTAATATAAATGTTGATGAAAGTGAGATAAGTATGGATAATATAGTAAAAGCGTTAAAAAGTATGAGATTAGATAAGGCTGCAGTTTATGATAGGATTACTGTCGAGATTCTGAAGACAGGACAGGGCATAGTAGCTAGTCAGCTGTACTGCCTTTTCAATTTGTGCTGGCAAAATGGGCAAGTACCTGGAGACTGTTGCAAAGCCGTAATCGTGCCATTGTATAAGGGAAAAGGGTCACGGAAGGACTGTATAAATTACATAAGCCTTCTCAGCGTTGTCGGTAAATTGTATGCGAAAGTATTGATAGAAAGGGTTGTGAATGAAATAAACGATAAAGTATGGGATGCACTATCGGAATTTAGAAAAGGGAAGGGGTGTACGGATCAGGTCTTTTCCATGCGATGCATTATCGAAAAGTGTGTGTTTGGCTAAAAATCAGAAGGTCTTTTGCACGTTCGTGAAAAGGCCTATGACAGAGTGGTAAGGAATGAACTGTGGTCCGCGTTATCCGTGAACGGTGTGAGCAGTATACTCATACGGGCATCACAATTTCTTTACAGGGATTCTAGTGCTTATGTAAGGATAAACGGGGCATACACTAAATGGTTTAATATCGAAAAGGTGTTAGACAAGGATGTGTAGCGTCACCGTAGCTATTTAAACTGTTCATGAACAATTGCTTGACAGATTTAAAAGAGAATAAAAGTGGGTTGAGAATGAATGACTTACTCGTCAAATGTTTTCTCTATTCTAATGACCAAGTATTACTTGCGTCAGACGAGGAGTTGGAGGAGGTGATAACTGCTATGAGTGGAGCTTTTGATAGAAAGGGAATGAAGATGAATATAAAGAAGACGAAAGTGATGGTGTTTGAAAGAGATGAGGCAATGACAGACTGCAATATCGTGATTGGAGATGAACAAATTGAACAGGTGAATGAGTTTGTGTATCTGGGTTCAAAGTTTACAAGAGATGGAAAGTGTGAGAGTGATATTGAAAGAAGAGTGAATGCAGGAAACATGGTGAATGGAGCTTTGCACTCCTTTATGAACAATCGGAAGGTGTCTAACAAGGCTCGTTTGAGATGAGAGCGTTAAGAAGTATGATAGGAGTTAAACTGAGTGACAGGATAAGGAATAATGAGATAAGGAAACGTTGTGGTCTGAAAGAAGATGTTGGGACTAAAATTAAGAAAGGTATGCTAAGATGGTGTGGCCATGTTGAGAGAAAAAATGAAGAACGATTGACGAAAAAAGTGTATAAGGCGAGTGTGAATGGAAGTGTAGGAGGGTAGGTAAGGTAGACGGTAGGAAGGGGAAGATTCAGGCTGACGTTTCGAGACCAAATCAGGGACGTCCTGAAAAAAGGCCAGGTCAAGAGTACCCTAAATCGAAGAGAGTGTATGAAGGGAATAATGAAAGTGGACGAGGCGAAACAAGTATGTAAGGATCGTAAGAAGTGGAAAGAAGTGGTCTCTGCCTACACCTACGGGATAGAGGCGTGAATATATGTATGTATGTATGTACTTAAAGACAACAACGAATTGCTATTATTACTCGTTAGCGGCGCGACAAGTGAACTTTATATTTTTTATAATATTGCATTTTTTGCAAGCCTTTGTGATGATTTATAATTTTAAATTAGGAAGTATTTATAATTATTATACGATGAAAAACCCAACTAACAAAATGTACGCCCTACCTAATATAATAAAGCTGAAGAGTTTATGTCTTTTGTGCGCGCTAATCTCTGTAACTTTTTTGATATAATATATGTTTATTCAGTAGTCACGATAGCCGAGTGGATGGGTATTCTGGTGAACTGAATTCGAGTCAAGAGACCCAAGTTCGATCCTCAAGTGGGAGCTCCTACCGTTACTCCTACAAATACAAAAAATGCAAAAGTTTGATGGATTGATGTTGTTAAACTTTCACGGAAAAACTACAGAGCGAATTTTTGAAGAAATTTTCCAGTAATGTAGTTTATTCATCAGAATAATACATGAGCTACAATTTATCAAGATTTTTTTTGTAATTTGGCAGCAATATTCTATACTTCGGATCTAATTAACCTACTAATATTATATAAATGCGGAATCCGTTCATTAGGACGGATGGACAGTGTAATTCATATTTTAACAATACAAGCGAAACGCGTAGTTTTGTCGTCTTTCCAGATTCCACCAGTAGCTTCTTGCTCAAAATGTCGTATTTGTATATACTGCCTAAGTATTCACCAATAGATTTACACTGCGAACCAGATACGCAGTGTCATTATGTACGTGGTTTCGAGATGGCGCAAAGTGGTTGTAACAATTCGCATGCATGTTTTTACTACTTTATCCGACAAAGAATGCATACATTTATTCATTATTTAATGGATGAAAGAAAAAAAAATAGGAACTTTTGTAATGACTAAAAGGACTGATAGTCTGCAATTCAGCGTACCGTACCGTTATGGCATACCGTACCGAGTTATAGCATACATTGTTAGATATTTCTCCTTTTTTGTATTTGCAGAACATATTCGTAATTAGATTATACTTATCTGTCGTAGGTACAATGTTGTTTTCTTATAATACTATAAAAACAGGCATTACCGAGGTGGTAATACTATGTCACCGTGTCTAGGGAGGATTTGCCATAATAGCCACGCTTGGCAAGCAGATTGGCGATCGTAGTATTTCTTTTTTTATAGCAAAGGGAGGCAAAAGAGCAGGTGGCTCACGTGATGGTAAGTCATTACCGCCGCCCATGAACACCCGCAATACCAGAGGCATAGCAGATGCGTTGCCGGCCTTAGAGTGACCCCACCCCCACCCCCCCCGGCTACCTACACTCCGGGGTGTGTGGGCCTCCGGTTACCTGCACTCACCAGACGAAACGCAGAAGTCTGTTAGACTTCTACTTCACGCCGGTATTTTATGAGGTCGTGGTACTTCCCCGGTCGAGCCGGCCCATTCATGCAACAATAAAAGCTGATGCGTGGCTCTATCACTATGACCGTAGCAGACCACTCGCACCTCAGACACTGCTGTCCATCTTCGGACAGATTATTTTAGTTTGATATTTTTAGAGATGGTTATCGTGCCATATATCGGTTGCCATAACGATGTTTTGGGATATTTCCCTTTGTCTTTGATACCCACGGGAAGAAAGGGAGTGGCAAAATTCTTACACCTTATCACACGGTACAGTGTAACCCTCTATAAAAAGGTGCCATATACACATATGTCATTTGCTAGACACAAATTAAGACAGAAAGTAACTATCAGTATTTAGTCCAGAATCTAAATTACGAGTGTAATATGATCGGAATATCTTAAACTGCACTTGTTAAATGCTCCTGTCAATTTTTAATAACCTTTGTTCTTGAAAAGAAATTAATCTTATACTCCTATACAGGTTGGTTATAACTTTTTACTTATTTTATTTAGTAACTTGATTTGCGACCTTGTAAGATAAATAGCTGGCTTTCTGAACATTGTTAAGGTAAAAATAGTTTTCAATACGATGAGCGTATAAAATCACTCGCGTAAATTATTAGCCATCAGTCACTTCTACAATGTTCAAGCTCGTGGTACTGTCAGCTCTCTTCGCCGCGGCGGCTGCGGAGCCAGGGTGTTCTTCAGCCCGCGACGTACGCGGCGGCGGTCAACGCCGGCGACCACCACCTACGTGCAGCAGTCCAGCAGCTACGTCGCTCCGGCGCCGCTCTACTCGGCCCTGCCCTACCTGCATTACATCAAGAAGCGATCAGCTCCATTCTTCAATACATACGTCGCTCCTTCTACCTACATCGCAGGTGCTCCTCTAGCGGCCCCATACGCATCCACATACATCGCTCCCTCCCCTCTCGCAGCCAGCTACTCGTCTCCTCTGCTCCCAACCTATGCTGCAACGGCACATTTCATCAAGAAGCGCTCTGTTCCTCTCCTGGCTGCACCGGGATCTTACATCGCTCCCTCCTCTCGCAGCCAGCTACTCGTCTCCTCTGCTCCCAACCTATGCTGCAACGGCACATTTCATCAAGAAGCGCTCTGTTCCTCTCCTGGCTGCACCGGGATCTTACATCGCTCCCTCCTCTCGCAGCCAGCTACTCGTCTCCTCTGCTCCCAACCTATGCTGCAACGGCACATTTCATCAAGAAGCGCTCTGTTCCTCTCCTGGCTGCACCGAGATGAACGAATTGAACAGGTGAATGAGTTTGTGTATCTGGGTTCAAAGTTTACAAGAGATGGAAAGTGTGAGAGTGATATTGAAAGAAGAGTGAATGCAGGAAACATGGTGAATGGAGCTTTGCACTCCTTTATGAACAATCGGAAGGTGTCTAACAAGGCTCGTTTGAGATGAGAGCGATAAGAAGTATGATAGGAGTTAAACTGGTGACAGGATAAGGAATAATGAGATAAGGAAACGTTGTGGTCTGAAAGAAGATGTTGGGACTAAAATTAAGAAAGGTATGCTAAGATGGTGTGGCCATGTTGAGAGAAAAATGAAGAACGATTGACGAAAAAAGTGTATAAGGCGAGTGTGAATGGAAGTGTAGGAGGGTAGGTAAGGTAGACGGTAGGAAGGGGAAGATTCAGGCTGACGTTTCGAGACCAAATCAGGGACGTCCTGAAAAAAGGCCAGGTCAAGAGTACCCTAAATCGAAGAGAGTGTATGAAGGGAATAATGAAAGTGGACGAGGCGAAACAAGTATGTAAGGATCGTAAGAAGTGGAAAGAAGTGGTCTCTGCCTACACCTACGGGATAGAGGCGTGAATATATGTATGTATGTATGTACTTAAAGACAACAACGAATTGCTATTATTACTCGTTAGCGGCGCGACAAGCATTTTGCAAGCCTTTGTGATGATTTATAATTTTAAATTAGGAAGTATTTATAATTATTACACGATGAAGTACCTAACTAACAATATGTACGCCCTACCTAATATAATAAAGCTGAAGAGTTTATGTCTTTTGTGCGCGCTAATCTTTGTAACTTTTTGATATAGTATATGTTTATTCAGTAGTCACGATAGCCGAGTGGATGGGTATTCTGGTGAACTGAATTCGAGTCAAGAGACCCAAGTTCGATCCTCAAGTGGGAGCTCCTACCGTTACTCCTACAAATACAAAAAATGCAAAAGTTTGATGGATTGATGTTGTTAAACTTTCACGGAAAAACTACAGAGCGAATTTTTGAAGAAATTTTCCAGTAATGTAGTTTATTCATCAGAATAATACATGAGCTACAATTTATCAAGATTTTTTTTGTAATTTGGCAGCAATATTCTATACTTCGGATCCTTCCTAACCTACTAATATTATATACTAATATTATATAAATGCGGAATCCGTTCATTAGGACGGATGGACAGTGTAATTCATATTTTAACAATACAAGCGAAACGCGTAGTTTTGTCGTCTTTCCAGATTCCACCAGTAGCTTCTTGCTCAAAATGTCGTATTTGTATATACTGCCTAAGTATTCACCAATAGATTTACACTGCGAACCAGATACGCAGTGTCATTATGTACGTGGTTTCGAGATGGCGCAAAGTGGTTGTAACAATTCGCATGCATGTTTTTACTACTTTATCCGACAAAGAATGCATACATTTATTCATTATTTAATGGATGAAAGAAAAAAAAAATAGGAACTTTTGTAATGACTAAAAGGACTGATAGTCTGCAATTCAGCGTACCGTACCGTTATGGCATACCGTACCGAGTTATAGCATACATTGTTAGATATTTCTCCTTTTTTGTATTTGCAGAACATATTCGTAATTAGATTATACTTATCTGTCGTAGGTACAATGTTGTTTTCTTATAATACTATAAAACAGGCATTACCGAGGTGGTAATACTATGTCACCGTATCGTAGTATTTCTTTTTTTATAGCAAAGGGAGGCAAAAGAGCAGGTGGCTCACGTGATGGTAAGTCATTACCGCCGCCCATGAACACCCGCAATACCAGAGGCATAGCAGATGCGTTGCCGGCCGTAGAGTGCCCCCCCCCCCGGCTACCTACACTCCGGGGTGTGTGGGCCTCCGGTTACCTGCACTCACCAGACGAAACGCAGAAGTCTGTTAGACTTCTACTTCACGCCGGTATTTTATGAGGTCGTGGTACTTCCCCGGTCGAGCCGGCCCATTCATGCAACAACAAAAGCTGATGCGTGGCTCTATCACTATGACCGTAGCAGACCACTCGCACCTCAGACACTGCTGTCCATCTTCGGACAGATTATTTTAGTTTGATATTTTTAGAGATGGTTATCGTGCCATATATCGGTTGCCATAACGATATTTTGGGATATTTCTCTTTGTCTTTGATACCCACGGGAAGAAAGGGAGTGGCAAAATTCTTACACCTTATCACACGGTACAGTATAACCCTCTATAAAAAGGTGCCATATACACATATGTCATTTGCTAGACACAAATTAAGACAGAAAGTAACTATCAGTATTTAGTCCAGAATCTAAATTACGAGTGTAATATGATCGGAATATCTTAAACTGCACTTGTTAAATGCTCCTGTCAATTTTTAATAACCTTTGTTCTTGAAAAGTAATTAATCTTATACTCCTATACAGGTTGGTTATAACTTTTTACTTATTTTATTTAGTAACTTGATTTGCGACCTTGTAAGATAAATAGCTGGCTTTCTGAACATTGTTAAGGTAAAAATAGTTTTCAATACGATGAGCGTATAAAATCACTCGCGTAAATTATTAGCCATCAGTCACTTCTACAATGTTCAAGCTCGTGGTACTGTCAGCTCTCTTCGCCGCGGCGGCTGCGGAGCCGGGAGTGTTCTTCAGCCCCGCGACGTACGCGGCGGCAGTCCCGGCGCCGGCGACCACCACCTACGTGCAGCAGTCCAGCAGCTACGTCGCTCCGGCGCCGCTCTACTCGGCCCTGCCCTACTCGCATTACATCAAGAAGCGATCAGCTCCATTCTTCAATACATACGTCGCTCCTTCTACCTACATCGCAGGTGCTCCTCTAGCGGCCCCATACGCATCCACATACATCGCTCCCTCCCCTCTCGCAGCCAGCTACTCGTCTCCTCTGCTCCCAACCTATGCTGCAACGGCACATTTCATCAAGAAGCGCTCTGTTCCTCTCCTGGCTGCACCGGGATCTTACATCGCTCCCGCTCCCTTCACGTCGACTTACTTAGCACCGTCTCCTCTTGCTTCTTATTCCACAGCTATTCTCCCCGGCGCGCCCATTGCACCTGCGTACGCAGACATCCCTTTCATTAAAAAGTAAGAAGAATGACAAATTAAAAGTAAAACGATGATTGACAGAATTGGTACTCAACGTGTTAATTTGCGTTACTGAACCACTAATTTTCGAGATTAAATGTACTAAAATGTATTTATTGTTTCACTTCTTTAATGTTCTATATTATTATTTAAAATTTTAACAGAATTGCTTAGGTAAAAGAAATTATTTCTATTTTATATCATGAATCAAATTTGAACGTAATTATTAGAAGAAGAATGGAAGTAATATTACTCTCTCGTAAATATTTACTCTTTTTCAGCTAAATCGGTTCACTTTTTCCAAAAAAAAATATCTTCAAGCCAATCCCAATAGGGCTAGACAGAGGTCTAGTCTAGACAATTAAGTCCCTTCGACCCACCTTCCACCGGAGACATTTTTCTTGACAACGTGACAGGTAGTGAGCCCGTCGCCGTCTTAATGTCCAAGTCCACGATATGATCATACACAAGTTTTTGAAAAACCCATTGGAACGAGCCAGCCACTGGGGATCGACCTCGGGTCTCCTGATCAAAAATCCGATTTCGAAAATAAATTCCGAAAACACATGCATTCGACTATCGTGACTTTTCACTCGTTCAGACATATTCAAAATGTAGAAAATGATTTTAAAATTCACACAGAGTAAATGGTTACTGGCTTTTAAGGTACTGCTAACTACTAGCTGTTTTTATTTATGGCTCTTTAGGAAACATACTATGACAAAGTTCTTAATTAGTTATGTTAATCTAAAAATAGTACTTTATGTTTCCTTATGTTTTCCTTAAAATACTTACAATCAATAGAGACAGTGTCTTGATAATCTTTAAGAAAAACAAGTCACGGCGACTGGCTAAACATCCAATATGTTGGTTCAAATAAGCTTTTGTGAAACAGTTTTCAATCATATGGTCGAAACGATTTAACAGTCTCAACCTCTGTCTACCACAGTATGGAAAATTGCGTGAAGATATTTAAAACAAAACGGGAAGAAAGCTGGCTATTGCATGTCTAAGCTTCGGATGCCAACTGTTATGATATTACAGAATTCGAATCTTTAGTATGGAGTCTCGAATTCGATTCCCAGGAGGCTGGCACTCGTACGAATGAGTGAAAGTTTTTTACTATATGTATTGTCAGCTTTAATAGTAATACGGCGACACACAAAAGCTCCGGTGAAAAGTTGTTCGAAGGGATACAATTTTCCGGACTTTTCTCTTCTTCAGTATGGGGAAACACCGAAAATAAATAATGGCATGTCCTTAACTTAGTTTGTAATAATTAATATTTTTGGGTTTTGTCCCAAATGAAATTTTAGGCACTAGAAAATGCTCTCAATGATGGTCCGAAATAAGGTCAGATGAAATGTGAATAAAATGCATACGGCAAACCGTTAGGGGTCATCCATGGAGGAGTGGCGTACAAAAGGGTATTATTTCGCTAGCCCCGAGATCTAGTATTTAGAGTTAGTATTTACAGTGGATCTTTAGCCAAATTTGGAATCCACACCGGGTGCTACTGATTTATGCTACGCCACTGATGAGCAAAGGCGTCTGTGTTATGAGATCAGAAACAACAAAGATAAAACCACAAACAGTGGTCTTCTAGAGTCCACCTTATTTAAAATTATCTCTAATAATTTACATTTATAAGAAGCGATGAAAAATATTCTTTAAATGAATCACCACAAAAAGTCGAAGAATTATCAGAAAGACGCGCGGACAACCGCCGCAGGACTGGAAACATGATCATGCATGATGTTTAACCTCACACTTTTTTTGTTTATATTTAGACGTAAATTAGTGACGATGGTTTAATATTGGAAGTCCAAAAAAGGTTCGACGTCCTCCGTGTACGAATGGCGTAAACACAGGTTTTCAAGGTGTCGCCATCTCGAGGGTTCGATTCCCGGTCGGGTCAATGTAGAAAAACCACTTTTTCTATTCCCATACCTCAAGTGCTTTAGCATCTTGCAATGGGATCGGAGCAATGAATGTGATGTTGTCCCTATCTATATATGTATTTATTTATTAAAAAAAAGAAATAGACTACAAAAAGGTGGCTCAAGGTCGATCTTTGATCTTGAGAAATAATGCCTCATTGTGTCGGCGTAAAATTTTACCATCCCCTTTTTGCCCTCCTAAAATGGTGCTGCAGTGGATTTTTATATGGCGTTTTATTAGTAGTATCAGCTTGTGGATCGATTAAAATTTCGTTCGAATTATTTTTAAATGCCACTATTAGAACTATGAATTTGTGGTATGTATGTATGAAATAAAACAATCTTTACACACATAACAATCTTAAATCTAACCTTAATATAGTGTGATATTTTGATTGGGAGGGCTTATGGTTATCGTGAGGTTACGGCAAAGAATATAACACTTTCTCCCTTCCGCGAGCATCGTAATAGAAATACCATTGGCTGCCGATACATGGCGGGATAACCATCTCGAGAAATACGAAGTGAAAATTGAGCAGATCGGCGACGGATAGTACCTTGTAAGATGCAAAAAAGGCAATTATGGAAATTTCTCCCTCATGATATTGGCCTATATCATGCAGTGGACATGTGCAAGCGAATCAACGAATGTAATTAAAACGAAATACTAAAAATAATTTTAGTAATTAGTCACTTAAAGACAACAACGAATTGCTATTATTATTCGTTAGCAACACGACGAGTGAACTTTATATTTTTATGTCATTGCATTTTTTCCAACCATTTGATGATTTATAATTTTAAACTATGAAATAGTAGAAGTAGTAAAAGTAGAAGAAGTGAATTATTATACGACGAAGTACCTAACTAACAATATGTACGCCCTACCTAATATAATAAAGCTGAAGAGTTTATGTTGTAAAATGTGAGCAAAATGTCTTGTACTGCAATTGCTAATCCGCTCACCAAACGTGGCGTGTATGGAAATTTCTCCCTTATAGGCCTATATCATGCAGTGGCATGTAAAAGCGAATCAAATACTATTCTGAGTGTTATTTTATATAAAATCCTAAAAAAAATGCGCTAGACCAGTTAGTTAAAAACAGTCTCGATTGAAGAAACACCCAGGCCGATACCATGCAGTGGACACGTGCAAGCGAATCGACGAATTTAATTAAAACGAAATACTAAAAATAATTTTAGTAAGTAGGCACTTAAAGACAACAACGAATTGCTATTATTAATCATTAGCAACGCGACAAGTGAACTTTATATTTTTATACCATTACATTTTTTGCAAGCCTTTGTGATGATTTATAATTTTAAAGTATGAACTATTTATAATTATTACACGATGAAGTACCTACCTAACTAATGAAGCTGAAGAGTTTATTTATTTTTGTGCGCGCTAATCTTTGTAACTTTTTGATATAGTATATTTTTTTGCGGTATGAAGTGTGGTATTGGTGTGAGAATTATAATTGTCTTGTCAAGTACGAAAATAATTATATCTAATGAATATATACTAAGTATAAGTCTCGGGTTCGAATCCCGCCCGGGTCAATTGTGTTTTAAATTTCTCATTAATTTAATTCTACCATTATAAATGAAATAGGATAACAAGTGAACTTTATATTTTATATCATTATATTTATATAATGATAAATATTTAAGTTACGATAGCCGAGTGGTTCGTCTATCTGAATTCGAGTCAAGAGACCCCGAGTTCGGTCCCCAGGTGGCAGTATCGTTTGTAACTATTTTACGCAAACACTATAGAGCGAATTTTTGAAGAAATTTTCCAGTAATGTAGTTTATTCATCAGAATAATACATGGGGTACAATTTATAAAGATTTTTTTTTGTAATTTGGCAGCAATTTCCTTCGGATCCTTACTAACCTAATAATACTTTAAATGCGAAATGCGTTCGTTGGATGACGGATAGACAGTGGCGTAGTATCAGTAACCAGCACCCGGTGCGGATTCAAAATTAGCCACACCCTTATTTCTATCGTATGCAAAAGAAGCTGTAAATAGCCTCAAAAGTGTAATTCGTATTTTAACAAATGCACACGAAACGCGTAGTTTTGTCAGCTTTCCAGCTTCCACCATAGATTCTGTTTTTTATAGAAAAGGGAGGCAAACGAGCAGGTGGCACACGTGATGGTAAGTGATTACCGCCGCCCATGAAGATCTGCAATACCGGAGGAATAGCGGATGCGTTGCCGGCCTTCTTGCTCAAAATGTCGTATTTGTATATACTGCCTAAGTATTCACCAATGGATTTTCATTCACTGCGAACCAGATACGCAAAATCATTATATACGTGGTTTAGAAATGGGAGAAGCCGCGAAGTCGTTGTAACAATTCGCAAGCTTGTTTTAACTTCTTGTTTTTAATACTTTACCCGACAAAAATACATATTTAATAGAATGGATTCATTATTTAATGGATCTAAGAAAAAATTAGGAGCTTTTGTAATGAATAAAAGGACCTAGTCTGGAATTCAGTGTACCTATCTGTTGTAGTTAAAGCATACAGTATGTCAATATTTATGTCATAGGTGCATCAGATATTTCTTTTTTTTTGTCTTTGCAGATTATACTTATCTATCCTAAGTCCAATGTTGTTCTCATTTCTATAAAACACCCATTACCCCTCCTACTATGTCACCGTGTCTTATAACCCTACATACATACATAACGGCCTATTAAAGTCCACTGCAGGACAGGCCTCTCCCATAGGGAGTATTTGCCATAATCGCTACGCTTAGCAAGTCGATTGGCGATCGCATGAGCAGCAGGCCACTCGGAACTCAGACGCTGCTGCCCATCTTCGGATTGATTATTGTGGTCTGATATTTTTAGAGATGGTTATCGTGCCATAAATCGGTTGCCATAACGACATTTTGGGCTATTTCCCTTTATCGCCTCTTACGATACCCACGGGAAGAAAGTTAGTGGCAATATTTTTACACCGTTATCACACGGTACAGTACAATCCTCTGTAAAAAGGTGTCCCGCTATTTACACAAATGACATACATTTGTTAAGACAGGAAGTAACTATCAGATTATTAATTCGGAATTTAAATTACGAGTATAATAAGATCGGAATTTCTTAAACTGCACTTGTTAAATGCTCATGTCAATTATTAAAAACCTTTGTTCTTCAAAAGAAATTAATTTTATATTCCTATACAGGTTGGTTATATCTTTTTACTTATTGCATTCAGTAACTTGATTTGCGACCTTGTAAGGTAAATACCTGACTTTCCGAACATTGTTAAGGTAAAAATACTAAAAAAGTTTTCAATACGATGAGCGTATAAAATCACTCGCGTAAAGTATTAGGCATCAGTCGCTTCTACAATGTTCAAGCTCGTGGTACTGTCAGCTCTCTTCGCCGCGGCGGCTGCGGAGCCGGGAGTGTTCTTCAGCCCCGCGACGTACGCGGCGGCAGTCCCGGCGCCGGCGACCACTACCTACGTGCAGCAGTCCAGCAGTTACGTCGCTCCGGCGCCGCTCTACTCGGCCCTGCCCTACCCGCATTACATCAAGAAGCGATCAGCTCCATTCTTTAATACATACGTCGCTCCTTCTACCTACATCGCAGGTGCTCCTCTAGCGGCCCCATACGCATCCACATACATCGCTCCCTCCCCTCTCGCAGCCAGCTACTCGTCTCCTCTGCTCCCAACCTATGCTGCAACAGCACATTTCATCAAGAAGCGCTCTGTTCCTCTCCTGGCTGCACCGGCATCTTACATCGCTCCCGCTCCCTTCACGTCGACTTACTTAGCACCGTCTCCTCTTGCTTCTTATTCCACAGCTGTTCTCCCCGGCGCGCCCATTGTACCTGCGTACGCAGACATCCCTTTCATTAAAAAGTAAGAAGAAAGACAAATTAAAAGTAAACCGATGATTGACATAATTGGTACTTAACGTGTTTGTTACTGAACCACTAATTATGGAGATTAAATGTACTAAAATGTATTTATTGTTTCATTTCTTCAATGTTCTATATTATTTTTTTAAATCTTTACATAATTGCTTAGGTAAAGAAATATTTCTATTTTATATCATGAATCAGATATGAACGTAATTATTAGAAGAAGAATATATAATAATATTACTCTCTCGTAAATATTTAACCTTACTCAACGCAATCGATTTATCCTTTCCGAAAGAAAAATATTTTCACGCCAATCCCAATACAGGGCTAGACAGAGGCCTAGTCTAGACAATTAAGTCCCTTGGACCCTCCTTCCACCTAAGACCTTTTTCGGGACATCGGCGATGAGCCCGTCGCCGTCTTTATGCCCAAGCCAACGATATAATTGTACACAAGTTTTTGAAATATCCCATTGGTACGAGCCGGCCACCACCGGGGATCGAACCCGGGTCTCCTGAATCGAAAGCCCGATCTCGAAAACACAAACATTCAGCTATCGTGAGTTTTCACTCGTTCAGACGCTTTTTAGGTACTACTAACTACTAGCTGTTTTTATTTATAGCTCTTCAGGAAACATATTATGACAAAGTTATTAATTAGTTATGTTAGTCTAAAAAATAGTATTTAATGTTTCCTTATGTTTTCCTTAAAATACTTAACATAGAGACAGTGTCTTGATAATCTTTAAGAAAAACAAGTCACGGCGACTGACTCATCGCATTTTATGTTGGCACAAATAAGCTATTGTGACACACTTTTCAATCATATGGTCGAAAGGATTTAACTGTCTAGACCTCTGTCTATTCCAGTATGGAAAATTGCATAAAGATTTTTAAAAAAATGGGAAGAAAGCTAGCTATTGCATTTCTAAGATAACTATTATGATACTACAGAGTTCGGAATTCGAGTATGTATTCTAGAGACTCGAATACCCAGGAGGCTTGTACGAATGAATTTTTTGAATGTTTATTACGATTTGTATTGTTGGCGTTTGAGTAAAACGCACAATAGCTGAGGTGAAAAGTTGGTCGAAAGGACAAAATTTTCTGGACTTTTCTCTTCTTCAGTATGGGGAAACGCCGAAAATCAATAAAGGCATGTCCTTAACTTGGTTTATAATAATTAATATTTTTGGGGTATGACCTAAATGAAATTTTACGCTCTAGAAAATGCTTTCAATGATTTCGAGAAAAGTATGAGTGAAGTACTGGTATGCCATATAGGGCAAGGGCACTGCTAGTGTTGTCAACTTTTATTCACGGATATGTGGGAAATTTTAAATTTATTTCGGGACTTGTCTACTAATGACCACGAAAAACAATTCTAACGACTGTTTATCAGTTTAGTTTCACAAACTAAAACAAAGTAAACTTTTAATTTACTTAGTGGCTTATCATTGGCTCGGACACGAAGATTGCATTAGACTGTCACATTGTCCAAAATAAGGTCTGGTGGAAATAAATAAATAAATATCTTCACGCAATTACCAATAGGAGTAAACAGAGGTTTAGTCCAGAAAATTAAGTCCCTTCGACCCACCTTCCATCGAAGATATTTTTGGGACAACGTCACAGGTGGTGAGCCCGTCGCCGTCTTTATGTCCAAGCCAACGATATAACTATTCGTACATAAGTTGTAAGTTGCAAAAGTAGGCAGTGTGCACAGCAACTTTCTTTTCAACTCCACAGAACCACGGCATTTTTAAGTTTTAGATACGCTGCCTCAAAATGTTGGAATAACATTCCATCGCCAATTAGAAATGTCAAGAATATTTTTAAATCAAGAATATTATAACATTTAATTTAAATCTAAAAAAATTCCTCATCAAGTCGACCAGGCAACATGATGACCTCTAATACAACATTTCCATAATATAACGTAGCATTTTTGCTATGATCTTTCTTTAGTACTCATACTACTATTCCCTGAAACCTGCTTTAACTATAATTATTATTTTCTTAAATAATTGCAACTTAACACTGACATTTATGTATTAGTTACTATTTTATTCCATGTTTATTTTAATCATTGCCCGTGAATTTATAACACAAATTATATGGTATGTAACTTATGTATGTGTCTCTTCAGTTACCAAGCACTTTATCTAAATAAGAAATATGCGGCGTTCGTTACGCCAACGACGAGGTTATTTGGCTGAAAATCAGCGATAAGTGGGATTATCCTTGCTTAGCATATGCTGAGCCTACCCCTTTTAAGCACAATTCTTGTTTTTCATTTTTGTATTTGTTTATGCTTGTTATTATTTTTACTTGTAGTGAATAAATGTTTTTTGTTATTTCATTTCAAGTTTTTGAAAAGCCCATAGTGCAGGGTAGGACCACACCTTGCAGAATACCAGCGTGAAAGTAGAGGCACCTTGGGCGTCTGCGTTCCGTCCGGTGTATCAGGTAAGGCCCTCATTTCCACCCCCTTACTTCTTTTTATTTTCCTTCCGCTTTCCCTATTCCATTCCTTTCGTAAAGGTTGTTAAAGTATTATTCGTGTTATGGCATCAGAAATAACGAAGGTACAACAGAAAATCTAGAAAAAGATATAAAAGTGGAAAATGTAAAAGTGAATTTTTATGTGTTCCAGAAAAAGTGGTTTCATATTCTTCCGGGAATCAGAACCAGTACTTCAGACACCATGTAAATATTATAAATGTGTAATTAATTGGGTCTTGCTGTTTGTTTGCCTGTTAAGTCAGGAGTCTAGAGTTCAAGATAACCATCTCGAAAAATACTTCATATCATAATTTTGCAAACCGGTGACGGATCTAAGATTGCACGTTTTTAATGCGGTCGCCAATCCGCTTGCCACATGTAGCGATTATGGCAAAACTTCCACTTGGTAAAAATCCATTTCCTGCGGTGTATTTTTGTGTGGGCGTTTTATTAATTGTTTTTATTGTTAGTTATTTCACTCGAATTCTTTTTAAAAGCCTTGTATAGGACTATATTTAGTATCTCCGTGTGGTAACGGCGTAAGAATATTGCCACTGCCTTTCTTCCCGTGGGTGACGTAAGAGGCGACTGACGGCCTTGAATATCGTTATGCCAACCTTTAGATGGCGGGATAACCATCTGTAAAAATATCAGACCAAAGTAATCAGACTGAAGATGGGCAACAGCGTCAGAGGTGCGAGTGGTTTGCGATCGCCATTCCGTTTGCCAAGCGTGGCGATTATAGTTAATCCTCCTTATGGGAGAGGTCCCGCAGTGGACTTTAACAGGCCTTAATGTATGTATGGTACTTATGTATAACATATTACAATATTAAATGTAACCTTTATGTAGTGTGGTATACACTACATAATGGTAATACCTATTATGATTGAGATTACCGATGAATGCCGTGTGGGTATGGCGAAAGAATATCATTCTTCCCTTCTTCCTGCTGGCGTCCTAAGAGGCGACTAAGGAAAAATAGGCAAATGCGAGAAATACCAGATCGAAAGTGCGCAGATGGGAAGCTGTGTATAAGGTGTCAAAATGTCTGGTACTTAGATTGCCAATCCGCTCACCAAGCGTGGCGATTAAGGAAATTCCTCCCTTATGGGATAGATATAATCTTATTCGAGTCGAATCGAGATCTCTGTCTACCCCTGTATTGGCAATGGCGTGAAGGTACATTCACAGCTTATTCATCGCTCAAGAAAGAGCAGACAGACTGATAGACGGAAAAATACCACTGTGATTTTTTCTGTCTCGGGCTGTTAGAATTATTACGTATACGCTGATATTACGATGTGTATACGGGGATAGAGACGTAATTCCAATACGCAATACAAAGAGGTCCAGACAATTAAGTCGTTTCGACCCACCTTACACCGAAGACTTTTTGGGACAACATGACAAGGGGTGAATCCGAAGCCGTCTTTATGTCCAAGACAACGATATAAATTGTACATAAGTGTTTTGAAAAAACCTGTGCTATGACCCACAGAGATTGAAACCGGGTTTCTTGACTCGAATTCCGATCACCCAACTAACTACTCGGCTATCGTGACTGAAAATTATAATACATGCAAAAAATGCAATGATATAAAAAATATAAAGTTCACTTGTCGCGCCGCTAACGTGTAATAATAGCAATTTATTGTTGTCTTTGAGTATCTACTTACTAAAATTATTTTAATTATTCCATTTTAATTAAATTCGTTGATTTGCTTTTACATGTCATAGGCCTATTCCACAAATAAATAAATAAATATAAATATCTTCACGCAATTCCCAATACAGGGTTAGACTGAGGTCTAATCTAGACAATTAAAACCCTTCGATCCACCTTTCACCGAAGATATTTTCGGAACATCGTGACAGATTGTGAGCCCGTTGCCGTCTTAATGACCAAACTAACGATAGATTTCATACAAAAATTTTTAGAAAGACTCGATATTCCGACCACCTAAGCACTCGGCTATCGTGAATTATAATTTGAGCTTAAATATGAACAAAGTTTAAATATTTATAACTATGGAGATTATCTCTACTTATATTAGAATAAGATAAAATGTATTGATTTTTAGCTATTAAACATCTGTTTATTGAACACAGGACTTACGTCCGGCTGCAAATGTTCAACAGTCGAGATGTACATAAGACATAGCTCTTCGGATTTTACTAATATTTTGTCTAAATGTATTTTAATTATAGATCTATTATAATTATAATTATGACATTACTATAAAATATATTAAAATATTTTGTACCAACCACCTGAGGATCTAACTCGGGTCTCTTGACTCGATTTCAAGTCATCTAACCATGTGATTTGGGTGGACATAGCCCATTAGATGTAAAGATACCTATTGTATATACTATTATAATTTTATATTGATAACACATGGAAGAAAAACCTGATAGGTTTTTCTTATGTTAATTTCATTTAATGCGTCTGTTGACAGAAAATAGCAGAATACAAATAAATAAATAATCGTTTTAAAAATAATTCCCTTATAACTAGACGCAATAAAGAGTAGAGAATACTTTTATATAAGTTCCATAAAGCTTATTAAGCAGTTATAAAAAATCTTAGAAGGCGTGAGGTTATTTTATAATTACTTTTCTTTTACTAACACATGTCAATAAACTATTTACAGCAACACATCCAGCACGCCATGCATTTTTTTTCACATATTGCACCTATTATTTAACTGGTGAACCAATTTTGTGTCGTGAAAAAAAATTGAAAAAAAATTTGTGGTTAAATCCTAAAGATTTAACCACAAATTTTTTACGTAAATTTTTGGACACAAATTTTTTAACGTGTTACGTCGCATAACCTATAGAAAACTCTATGTTCATTAAACCAACTACACCAAATGAAGTTAGTACCATAATTCAAAATCTAAACAACAAGCGAAGCCATGGTCATGACGAATTATCACCTTTATTAATTCGCTATTGTGCAGACAAACTCGCTTCAATACTATCTTATCAACCGATCGTTTGAAGAAGGTATTGTTCCGAATTTACTTAAAATCACTATTATTAAGCCTTTACTTAAAAAAGGTAACGTCGATGACTGTAGTAATTACCGGCCAATAGCCTTACTTTCCACATTCTCAAAAATATTTGAAACTGCTATGACAAACCGATTATACTCATACTGCGAAAAATATTACATTTTTAACAGTTGTCAATATGGTTTCAGAAAAAATCATTCGACGTCACTGGCGCTATTTAAATTCACCCATAACTTACCATTTTAAACCAAAAGCAATATGCGATAGGAATTTTATTAGACATGAGCAAGGCCTATGATCATGTATTGTATCCTATATTATTAAAAAATTGTATGGCATTGGGGTAAGAGGATTTGCATATGAATGTTTTGAATCTTATCTCAGTAACCGCGCCCAATATGTGGAAATAGAAAATTACAATCATACTACAGGTAGCATAGCAAAAGTCAGATCCCAAAAACAAATGTTAAGGTTGTATACTTTTCTTGATTCATATAAATCTACCTAAAGTAATTGAAAACCATGCATCCTTTTCGCGGATGATATGTCAATAGTTATAGCTTCCCAGAACAACACAAAATAAATTAAATGAAAAACTTATACAAATTTTCTCCAAAATTGTTTACTGGCTTAACGAACATAATCTTAAGTTAAACTTAACTAAAACAAAATTAATCCAATTTAAACCCTATCAAAAACGTCCTCTAGTAATTGACTTTTCATATGAAAGTAATAAAATACATAATATATAAATATTTAATAATAAATAAATACATACACATCTTTAGGTGTAAATATAGACTCTTATATTGATTGGAAGCAACACATAGCTAAAATAAGTACAAAGTTAAGACGACTTTAGTATGAGATTTACATATGGTCTTTATGAGCTGAAAAAGTGCACTGATAAAAAAACTGCCCTTTGCGCCTATTATGCCTTCGCTCATGCTTGGCTTTATTACGGCATTATAATATGGGGAAATAAAGAGACTATTCCAGTTACAAAAAAGATGTCTTAGAATGATAGTTAATATTGATAAAATGATAAATTGCAAACAATATTTCATCGAATTAAACTTATTAACCCTTACATCCATATACATTTTGGAGGTAAGTTTATTTGTGAAAAAGAACATGCATCTTTTTCCAAAATATTCTCGACCAAAAAAAATTGAGACCATAAAATAGACTAGACAGACCATTTTCTTCATTAAAATTGTTTCATTCAGCTACTTATGCAATGTCAATTAAAATTTACAACAAGTTACCACAATTTATACAAAACGAAAATGATCACCAAAAGTTTAAATCATAATTAAAAAGTTATTTAATTAAAAAAATGTTACTACTCATTATCTGAATTCCTTGAAGAACAGTTTTGAACTGTAATGAGACTACTTGTTAATTACGTCCTTTTAATATGTTATTACAATTGTTATCAGTACTTAGTATTATAGGTGTGAAATAGATTTTTATTGTTTTAGTTTTAATAATAATGAAACATAGTTTTATTACTAAATTAATAATAAGGTAGTAATTAATTAAGTCGAGAATGAGATATAAGTATACCTTTTTTTCAAATTATATACTAATATTTACTAATAATATAAATTTAGTCTTAAGATTTAAAAATTGTATAAGAAATTGCTGTGCCCTATCCGGGTTCATATTGATACTTACATGTTATTTTAAGAACCTTCTGTACACATATGAGAACGCAATAAATTATTGAGTATTGAGTATTGTTCCCATTTAATTGACTTCAAAAAGTACTAGGTCCATTGTTCGACACATCATGAAACTACTCCAATAATTTCTCCTCTTATCATAATTTTACTTCTCGGATGCAGTTAACAAAAATTCGGAAAGGGTTTCAAATACTAAAAAAAATTAAGCTTAATTTTTTAATTAATTATATAAAATATCTTATGTTTAACATTTACTCTTTAACAACAGAAGTACATTACAATCAATGGCGCTTCTTTTTTCGATGGAGTGCTCAAGGTCAGCATTGAGAGCAGGCGCGGAAACTACCGCAGACCTCTTCTTTATCAGGTGAAAGGCTGGGAACTGGTTTGGGGAATATGACAGTAAGGGCGAGTAGCTCGTGCCTAGTGGAGCTTCCGCGTAATAAGTGACAGGTGCATAGGCAGAGCTGATCAGTTGAACTGACCGTTTACTAATTAAATGCACATAAGGATAGACTGTGTAGAACGGCGAAGTGTGGTACACGCTGGCCTGCTTCGTGACCCTTGTTTTAGCTGGCGATAAGACGGTGGAGTACGTTGACGGTGATGAGAATGACATACCCGGTTCGGCGGTCACCGCCACGAAAACAGCACACAACACAATAAGTTTGGACATTTGGAATAAACTGATACCAACTATTAGTTCTTCATTTATTTATGGCAACTTGTTAGTAAAATAAAAGAGGGCGTCCTTGTAATCCGGTTTATGCAGTCATCCAGGACTGTGACATTTTGAAACAAGGTCAACGTATAAATATGTTGACCTTTTTTAATGAATTGTTGAGGTCAACTCATTTATGCTTAAAGTTTAAGTGTCTTATTGAAAAAATCGAGATTAAGTACAAGAGCTTGATTGATAATGGATTAGAATTTCCATCTGTTGTGTAGACATGGATTATAGCCTGAAACAGTTAATCTTTAGAAAACAATTGCATGTAATCAATCCTCGTAAAATAAGAGAGTTGGTAGGCTCCTCCTATCTGCATAGCAGTCGGTAACACTCTCTTACCTATTCCTGCCGCCAAATATCTCTGTTGTATTCGGGTTTGAAGATTATATAGAGTCAAGTAAACAATCAATGAGGCATACCATCTTAGTCCGCTCGGGTAGCTTAACCTATATTTAACCTTCTGTACTCTGTACTGTATAATATATCCTCACTTCTTTGTTTCCATTTCATTTCTATATAATAATATAAAAAGGAAGTATTTAAAAGAAAACTCACAAAACTTTAAATAATAATTTCAATAAAACTAATTTCAACTAAAATAAAACTTTAAATAATAATATCAATAATAGAATATATGATAGAGACATAGTGGAGTATTTTTCTTCCGTATTCCCAAATCATCATATTCATCACACAAAGGTTTGCCCCCCGTGGGATTCGAAACCGCATCTCTTAGCTTTGAAGGCACGGTCACTACAACTCGGCTATCGGGTCTACTTATTTTATATTATTTTATTAGAAACCAATTAGCAATTAAACAAACATGTAAATAAACTTATACTAATATATTACATAATACATTACATTATATACAACATGTATTTAAATATATTTGATTTCTACGGCTGTGTGGTAAAGTAATGTTGTTAGAACGTATCACTTTTTGACTGATACGGGCGGGATTCGAACCCGCGAACTCTGCCGATCCGTGGCTCTTACCTTCGAGCCACCGTGTCTTTTCTTTACTTACTCTTTTCTTTACTTATGCCTGTTTTGGCCATCTATTGTACCTTTTGCAAGTGACAATTTGATGTTCCTTACATTTCAGTTAGGAATTAACAAAAAAAAGTAACGCCAATTAATTTCTTTACTACGCAATTTTATTGATTTTTAAAAGCATATTTGTTATGCTGAACTTTTATGTTATTAAATTTAAGAGATAAATAATTTCTACTGTTCGTCGTTCGTTACACGAACAGTTGTAGTTCGGTACAACGAATCACGCAATAGTCCAAGTTGCTGAGATCGAAATCCGTTGGGATACTATATATATATTTCTACTGACAACAGAAGAAATAACAAAAAAAAAAATGAAAATATTTGAACGCCTTCAAGAACACAAAACTTTCTTAGCTAAATTTCTTACTTATTAATTAAAATGAAATTCTAATTAGCACTAATTACTGATGTTCTTTAAATCGACGCCAAGTGTTGACAAATTTGTATTATTTGACATTATAATTACTTTCAGTTAAGAGCTGCTATATCGCTGTCATATCCGCATTAGTTTCTTTTTTTATATCTTTTTTTGAGTAGAAAAACGTAAGTACGGGTATTAAGTAATATATAGTAAAAAAATTTTCTTTACTAATTTTAGTAGTGGTTCCCAATACAGGGGTAGACAGAGGTCTAGTCTAGACAATTAAGTCCCTTTGACCCACCTTCCACCGAAGATATTTTCGGGACAACGTGACAAGTGATGAGCCCGTCGCCGTCTTTATGTCCGAGCCCACGATGAAATTCGTAAATAAGTTTTTAAAAACTCATTGGTACTGCCACCTGGGGATCGAACTCGGGTCTCTCGACTCGAAATTTCGACCACCCAACAACTCGGCTATCGTGACTCACATCTGTAATAAAATTGGATCATATAAATAAAATTGGAGTGTCTGTTTGTAATATTGAAAACACAGTAGTATACAATAGTTGGTGATAAAGAAATGACTTCTTTTTTACTGTATATAGAGCAAAGCACGACAAAGCATGTACTCGCCTCGAACCACTAGAGAGTTCTAGTATTCGAGAATTCATGACCCTCCCCTCTTT
This sequence comes from Sericinus montela, assembly GCA_029286605.1. Lineage (NCBI taxonomy): Eukaryota > Metazoa > Arthropoda > Insecta > Lepidoptera > Papilionidae > Sericinus > Sericinus montela. The sequence continues at coordinate 9,157,552 of JAGSMR010000024.1, forward strand.
GAGTAATTTGCATACAAAGTCGGTACCAGCGTTGCGGTTATGTATCGCAAGGCGTGCACTTTTTACTACACCCTGCCTGTAGACTAACGAAGCCAGGACATGGTTGACTTTATTCTTGTCAGCCATCTATTAATAATCAATGATTGATTTAGATTCATGTCACACCCTAGCAACTATCTATCAGCTTTTGTAATACAATTAGAATTGCCAGACAGATAAGACACAACTCTGTTTTACGTCCATGTGAAAAAAACTATGGGTAACCATAGTTATGGTTAACCATAGTTTTTTCCTTACTATCTTATCAAATGGGTCAAAAGCAAAGAAAATCTTCGAATTAGCAGCCAGAAGCTTTTCCGTGATCACAGAAAACACTTGATCCGTGGTCTTCCAGGTCCTGAGGTAAATCCTTCCACAAAAATCTTATGCTTTCTCTTACACCCTACACAACAAACCAATTTGTGTAAAATTTACTTGTTAAACTTATAAAGTGGGTGTAGATACGTCCCATCATTTTATATAAATAAGCCATGGATATCCATCAATTTACCTTAATGCGCCTGATGATTTAAAATAGCATTGTTGCAAATGAATAAACAATAGTTTAAAAAACATGCCTTTATAACTATCGGAATTAAAAAGTAGAAAACAATTTTTTACAAGTTACAGAAAGCTTCTTTAATTGGTCAAGTCAATAAATTTTTTTTATCATAAAGCATGGATTGGTCTTGGGCTTGGGTCCACTTCAATTCTTGCGATGTGTGCTGCTTCCTGCCCACTCAAACACTCAGTTCGATTGTAATTGCCGAAGGCTGAGAGTGTATTATCAAGGAGAGGACAGATTAACATTGTTTAAAAATTTAAAATTAAAGTATACAGTATAGAAGGGAACGGTGCAAGCAGATGCTTGCACGCGAGCTGCATGCGTGCTGCGCGCGCACTGTGCGAGCCTTGCGTGAGTTGCGTTAAAGAGGCGCACCAAACAACTGCAGTAGCTGCGCGTGAGCAGCTCGCGAGAGGCTCATTCGTAGCGCATTCGACAGATTTGGACACACCCCAAAATATTTTAAAACAACTTAAATTTTACTAATCTATCAAAATTTTTTTGCAACAATAGTTACGTACACTATTTACTATTTTATTTTGTAACGCATCAGATAAATTTGGAATGTGTAGAAATAAAATAATAATTCTTTATGTATAAAAATATTCTATATGCGACGGGCTCACCACCTGTCAGGTTGTGATGAATATATCTCCGTTGGAAGGTGGGTCTGAGGGACTTTATTGTCTAGACTAGACCTCTGTCTACCCCTGTATTGGGAATGCGTGAAGATATTTATTTATATTTTTAGAGATGTTTATCGCTCGCTTATTATAAAACTCATTGGTACGAGCCTGCCACCTGGGGATCGGATCGCACTCTGGTCTGTTGACTCGAAATTACGACCACCCAACAACTCGACTATCGTGACTGTCTCCTTCTATATTGAGTACATAAGCAACCGTACCGTGTACGGATGCTTGCGGAGTGTTGAAAATAATTTTGTACTAACATCTCTATGATGATCTTTTTGTACGCCAAGACTTTTTCGTATGAATTGAATTTTTGTAGTCCACCTCGGCTCTAGCTCTTCAGCTTTATCATAACTACTAAATTGTCGACCTTGCTCTTCTGTTTTAAAACCAAGACAAAGACCAGGGCAAGCAGCTTCTCTGGAATCAAAATTCACCGGACCGAAAACACTGTCTTAAGTCTACAAGTTTTGCCGACGACATAGTACTGATGGCAAAATCGCTAGAGGAGCTCAGCACCATGTTCAATGGCCTCAATAGTGTCTCTCAACAGGTTGGTCTCAAGATGAACATGGAAAAGACGAAAATCATGTCTAACGTCCATGTCAGACCAATGCCGGTTATCGTTGGGAACACTACACTCGAAGTTGTTGACGAATACGTATACCTGGGACAAATTGTCAGATTAGGTAAGTCCAACTTCGATCGAGAGGTCTATCGACGAATCCAACTCGGCTGGGCAGCGTTCGGGAAACTACGCCCCATCTTCTCGTCTAAAATACCTCAAAATCTAAAGACCAAAGTTTACAACCAGTGCGTGTTGCCAGTGATGACATATGGATCTGAGACGTGGTCTTTCACTGCAGGCCATATGAGGAAGCTCAAAGTTGCTCAGCGTGCTATGGAAAGGGCTATGCTCGGTGTTTCTCTGTGTGATGGAATCCGTAATGAAGACATCCGCAGCATAACCAGAGTAACCGACATAGCCGTAAGGATCAGCACGTTGAAGTGGCAATGGGCCGGCCACATAGCTCGTAGAACTGACAACCGTTGGGGAAGAATGGTTCTCGAGTGGCAACCTCGTAAAGGCAAACGCAGTGTTGGACGACCCCCCACAAGATGGAGCGAGGACTTGCAAAATATTGCAGGAAGTCGATGGATGCAGGTGGCAGAGGAACGTTCCCTGTGGAAAGTTTTAGGGGAGGCCTATGTTCAACAGTGGAATCTTGATAGGCTGTAAAGAAGAAGAAGAAGAAGACTACAAACAAAAATTTTTTTACATCTAGGAGCACATCTTTTCTTTTTTTTTTCGACTAAAAAAGGAGCTGGTCTTATGGTCGACACATAGCGCCTCTTATTAGCATGTAGCATAAATATACATATTAAAAAAGCATTTTATTTTAATGTATGTTTACCTAAAACTTAAATTGGTGCCGGTACGGATTTTTTTTTATTCCCTATAAAGTCAGGATCTTGATATATTGTATCCTAATAAAATCAAGAAAATTCTTTAAATTTTATAAGAATAGTTTTGATACAATATACCGTTTTAGTCTTTGTTTGCCTGAGCCTTTGGTGCCTAACTACTGATATGATGAGAAACAAATTGAGGGTTTACTGGTTCCCACTGACTGGTTAGCATGGGTCGCAAATCGTTCTTACAAAGTTCTACCCCAAAAATTGAAAAAAAAAAATTAAAAAAATATCTTCACGCAATTCCCAATACAGGGGTAGACAGAGATCAAGTCTAGACAATTAAGTCCCTTTGACCCACCTTCCACCGAAGATATTTTCGGGACACGTGACAGGTGGTGAGCGCGTCGCCGTTTTTATGTCCAAGCCAACGATGAAATTCGTACATAAGTTTTTGAAAAACTCATTGGTACTGCCACCTGGGGATCGAACTCGGGTCTCTCGACTAAAAATTCCGACCACCCAACAACATATCGTGAAAATAACGGCTCGGATATCGTGAAAAATAAATACTTCTCAATATTGAAAAATAATATTTTTATAAAGTATTTTTGTAGTTTAAAACTTCAGACAATTGTAAAAACTTCAAAATGTGTGGAATTCGTTTGTTAGTTTTAAGTATTTTGGCGGACAGAAAAACAGTTTGAAGGACAGGAAACAGCGACATATTTTTCACTTTTCATTTATTTAAATGTCATTTCACTTAATGGTATCTAAACTTAGCGAGCCTGACCAAACAGTACAATGTTTACCTGGGTGAAAACATGTTTGTTTTTCATTTTATTGCAAAAAGTAAATTATAACCAGTATTCATTTTGTGTTTACATTTTTAACTGAAACACTAGAATAATAATAAATTATGAATCCATAATGCATAACTTTAAGATAAAATATATCTCTGGGATAAAGTTAACAAAATTGGGAACAGGTTTAAAAAAATAAAATAAAATGATAAAGCCTAATTTTTTAATTACAAAGATGTATAATAATATGTTTAGTATGTACTCTTTAACAATTGAAGCATAGTACACTGAATAGCGCCTCTTTTTTCTACGGAGTGCACAAGATCAGCATAGGAAGCAGGCGGGGATAATACAGCAGACCTTTTTATCAGGTGAACGGTTGGGTACTGGCTTGATGAATATGACAGCAGCGGGCTAGTGCTGTAGAATTTCTCTAGCATTTCTCGCCTAGCTATGGGAGCTCCCGCGTAATAGGAGACGGGTGCATAATCAGCGCTGATCAGTGGAACTGATCGTTTCTTAATTAAATGCGCGTAAGGATAACCGGTGTAGAATGGTGAAGTGTGGTAGAATCTGGCCTGCTTGGCGATAGTTGTAGCTGGGGATATCACGAGGGTGGAGTACGTTGGAGGAGTGTAAAACAGTCTGCGCTCGGCGTACGCCACAACGAACAATGCACACAACACCACAAGCTTAGACATTTGGAATAAACTGATACTGATTTTTATTTCTTTATTTATTTATGGCAACTCGTCAGTAAAATAAAAGACGTCGTCCTTGAAAACCGGCGTATAGTCCTGGATGCTGTGACATTTCCAAACAAGGTCAACTTATTATTGTTTCAAAGTTTAACTGTGTTTTTTAAAAAAAGTAATGGAATCATAAATTATATTCATGATGTATTTTTACTTCAATCTATTGTACAGATGTGGATTATAAACTGAACCAGTAACTAAGTAAGAGGCACTCCATCTTAGTCTGCTGGGGCAATAACGCCTCTTTTCCTCTCCTGACACTCTATCACCTTCTTTTGAATTGGTATGCAAGTGTTTTGGGCTGCAGTAGTCATTTAGCATCACTTTGTAACTCAATTTTATACAATGTTGCCGCTATCAGTGAGGATATAGCCATGGGCCTCCATAAATAGAAGGAAAAAAAAGAGATCCTTTTCCTCTTCTCTTTCTCATTTCCTAATTACTTTCGTAGGTAAACAAGGCTTAGTAAGCAAGCGTGATGATTTGCATCCTCGCTAGTGTAACGAGTGTACACGGGAATCGGTAGTGACCGTAACGTGAAGCAATTACTCGTTTCCCATAAAGAATAAATTTGAATCACATCAAAAAAAGGAAAATTGGATTTTCAAACACATAATATCAACTATGGGAACAAAGCCTGGAACCAAAGTTTGTATATGCACTGAGATTTGTGGAGACACGTTGTTATATGTCAGACACGAGACAGAAAAACAACTTTTATTAATAAAATAATATAAATCTACACCAGAATTTAAATGTTGAATTTTTGCGGAGCAGAAATTGGTTGATAATAATATCATCGACATCGAAAAAAAAAAGATGACTTGCGCCGACATTTTTTAGATGGAGCACTAATGAAAGTAATTAAAAACAGAAACGTGCCCATAAGTGTCTATCTAATTTTATGTATATTATTTATTTCGTATGAATCTTACTAATACTGTAAGTGTGAAACTATTGAATATTTGTCCATCAACCATATCTAAACGGCCAGAAGAATATAAATGAAATTAAGTTAGTTAATATACTCCGGCGACACTTTGCTGAAATATATTATTATAAAGCTGTTATAATAATATATTGCATGATTCCGCGTGTTTATTTTCGAATGCGACACCGTTCAATGCAATTTATAATAACATCTTAATGCGAATGAAATGAGACAGATAGACAGCGTAGTATATCTTATGTTAACTTATAGGCTTCCTCAGATCCCTATAAATACACGATTTCTGAGGGAAATTTAAAGCATGTTTTGGCTTAACGAATTTTTATTTGTGTTCCTTTGGGTTCCGCCAGATTAGGTTGCTTTTCTTTTAACTAGAAGATTTTTCATTTTTAACCCTCTAAAAATAATTCACTACTGAGCGTTGGTTTCTCCTCAATACTAGCACTGCAAATAAAACGGTCCTAGCCAAAATCCAACGACTTCAACTAGTAAATTAAAGCCCGAGAATGTTAATATAATACGTGAACAGAAAATTGTCTTTTACTTTACCGGAATTTTAATGTAACTTTGATTTTTGGATAGAACATAAAAAAATGGCAAAGGAGGAAATAAAAGAAGAAAAAAAGATGAATGGCAATAAAAGAAAAAATATAATTTAAATTTGTTTATTTGTCCATTTACTAAGTCGTTGTAGATACATAATACGTTTTCGTATTCAAGTGTAAGTATTCGTTAGCTGATCTACGTCTCATTTCTTGATAGAAAACACTGAAGCACCATGTGTGGATAACACAGAGGTTGTCGGATAACCATAAGTGGAGTAGATCGAAGCAGTAGGTGTGGCTAAGTAAGACGAGGAGTAAGGAATGGAGTGAGTCGCAGGCGAAGTGATAATCACGGACCTTTTCTTGATGAAGTGTGCTGGGGTAGCGTATGTTGATAGGTAAGTAGAAGGCAGGAGAGCAGTCGAATAGGTCGTTGCAAGGGAAGACGGAGTATAGTAGGAGTACGGAGTAGATGCAAAGTATGTAGTAGGCGCGGCAAATACAGCTGACCTCTTCTTGATCAGGTGAGCGGCTGGGTACTGGTATGGCGAATATGATAGCAGAGGGCTGCTGCTGTAGAAAGGCCAGTAGCCAGTAGCTAGAGGAGCTCCCGCGTAATAAGTGCTGGGTGCATAATAAGAGCTGATCAATGGAACTGATCGTTTCTTAATTAAATGCGCGTAAGGATAGCCGGTGTAGAATGGTGAAGTGTGGTACACGCTGGCCTGCTTGGTTATTGTTGTTGTAGCCGGGGATATCACGTGGGTGGAGTACGTTGAAGGAGTGTAAAAAACTCCAGGTTCGGCGAACGCTGCAACGAACGAAGCACACAACACCACAAGTTTGAACATTTTGGAAAGAACTGATACCAAAACAATATCTCCTGGTGTATTTATAGAAAGTTCTCGATAAAATAATTGCGAACGTCTCTCTGTCTCTGTAAACAGGTGTTTGTTATTCGGAAAGCGGACTTTTTAAAACGAGGCCATATCAGACTTGCTAAAGGTTCGATTGTCCTTTGGATCAATTATCGAGATAAAAAAATAAAAGAATAATTCGTGATGTATTCGAACTGGAAACAAATGTAAAAGTAGTAATTAGACTTAAACCGAACCGAACCGAACCGAAGACTAAAACCGAAACCGAGAAAAAACAACACGAAACACGAAAACTTATTTTTGGAGATTTTGTTGTCTTGATCGGAATTACCATGAGGGATTTTGCCATTTTTTTTCACAATATGGTAACAAAATATGCATACTTCGTTGACTTTTTTTAAGGTTAAGAAATGACGAAAAAAAGTAAATAAAATAAAAGTATGTACAGTTATTTTATTTGTCCTTATTGTTTGTTTTTTGTCAATTGTCGATGCATGTTGGTTTTTAAGGAACAGAAGTCAGACAATTTTTCAATTTAGGGTATGTCGAGCGTGAGGTGAAAGAAATGTCAGAGAAGTAATATCGGTCCTTCTATAAAATAACTAAAGGAAATTGTATGTGGGTTTGACCTCCAGTTAATTCTCTGAAACGCAGTAGGAAAAGATGCCTCGGCGATAGGCTCACCACCTGACACGTTGTCCCAAATAGCTTCGGTGAAAGGTGGGGTGAATACTCGTAGATTTAACTGTCTAAACTTCTTTCTATGTTGTGTAGTGCTGGCATATGCGTAAGGATTAAAAAGAAGGCTACAAGCATTTTTACCACCATAAATGGTGATGTATATATACACTATTAATATACGTTAAACTAAATAATAAAAATAAATGATAAAATATCGTCATTTATAGACTAGCTTTTATCTTCGGCTTTGCTCGCCTTGTCTTTAAATAACTGTCAAAGTCATTATCATTACTATTAGAAAAAACCTGCTCGTTTGCCTTCCTTTTCCATAAAAAAGTAAATTTTCTAACAAATAACAAAATGCTAGAAATTAATATTTCTAGCAAATAACAAAATTTCAAATAATGACTTATAGGAAAATGTTGGATATGATTATTGTAGTTTTCGTGGGAAGTTCTAATTAAAATAATACAGCCTATGTTTTTAAGATCGAAATTTATAAGATCGGTTTAGTAATTTTTAGCCGTTAAAACATAGCAAACATTGAATTTTAAGAAGAGTTTAAATAGTGACATCATCCGTGCCGCGGTCCGCGGTAGAGTCAGGAGCTTAGTGGCAAGCATTGTATTGGCGGATGAATTGTGGATGCTATGCTGAGAGTTATGTGAGATGCGCTGCAAGATTCATTGTAACATTTGTAAACAATCTAATGAAAAAAAGAACGTACATGTGGAACGTTCTTTTTTACTTCTTAAATGACTTAGTTTTGTTTCACGGCATTCAAAAGGAGAACAGAATGATTATGCTTCCGTAATAAATGCGCCAAGAGATATCATTGTGTGAGTTCTTTCCAAAATCAGAAATTTTGTGTTACTGTGTTCTCAGTTCCTGGCGGTGTTCGTCGAACCGGAAGTGTTTTACACTCCTTTAACGTACTCCACCCACGTGATATCCCCAGCCACGGCAATCATCACGAAGCAGACCAGCGTGTACCATACTTCACCGTTAAACACCGTCTATCCTGACGCGCATTTAATTAAGAAACGCTCAGTTCCATTGATCAGCTCTTATTATGCACCCAGCACTTATTACGAGGGAGCTCCCCTAGCTACGGGCTACTGGCCTTTCTACAGCACCAGCCCTCTGCTATCATATTTGCCATACCAGTACCCAGCTGTTCGCCTGATCAAGAAGAGGTCTGCTGTATTTGCCGCGCCTACTACTTACTTCGCATCTACTCCGTACTCATACTATGCTGCCTCTTCCCTTGCAACGACCTATTCGATAGCTCCTTTGCCTAATTCTCCATAGCTATCTATAAATTTACGAGCAGATGTCCTTGTTTTGTTATCTTTTGCACAGAAAAAAGTCACAATAGCTTTGTGGTTAAGTGATCGGATGTCGAGTCGAGAGACCCGAATTCGATCCCCAGGGCTCGTGCCAATGGGGTTTATTAAAAATCTTAAGTACAATTTATATCGTTGACTTGGACATAATGACGGCGATGAACTCACCACCTGCCACGTTGTCTCGAAAATGCCTTCGATGGAAGGTGGGTTGGGTTGAAAGGACTCAATTGACTAGACCTCTGTCTACATCCGTATTGGGAATGGCTTGAAGATATTTATTTATTTTATTTTACAGACGTCTCGTCTGTCTGACAGAAAGATTAATTCTCGCTGCATTAAAACTATATAACTATCGATTTATATAAGAATATATGATATAGATAAGAAGTAACCGAAACTGTGCATTACCATCAAGAAACATTTCATCCAACAAGGATAGGCGATTGAGTAACAAGCTTAACGGTCCACTTACTTTTGACGTCTCATATTTTGAGTTAGTCTATTTTTAGTCTATTATTTATTATTTAGAATATATTAAAATTATATTAAAAGTCACGATAGCCGAGTGGTGTGATGATCGGAATTTCGAGTCAAGAGGCAGTGGCAGGCTCGTACCAATGGGTTTTTCAAAAAGTTATTTATGAATTATATCGTTAGCTTGGACATAAAGACGGCGACGGGCTCAACACCTGATACGATGTCCCGAAAATATATTCGGTGAAAGGTGGGTCGAAGGGACTTAATTGTCTAGACTAGGCCTCCGTCTACCCCTGTATTGGGAATTGCGTGAAGATATTTATCTATTTATTAATTTTATTTATTATTAATATTATCTTTAAAAATATCTCCCCAAAACTGAACCTATTTTCCAGAAAAATTCATGATATAGTGCATAGTACTCTGCGAGAAGCTCGGTGTATACAGTGATACCTGTCTTTGTCGGTTGCCTTGGGAATAAAATATAAAAATGTTTTACTTTAAGTGAGGTATCTAATTAAACCATCGTGTAATTAATGTTGATATTTCCTTGTCTGTAAGGGCTTTAACATTTCAAAAGTATTTCAACTGACAGTTTAATTATGATTTAATTAATAAGAAATAAAAAAAATGAAACTTACATCAGATTCGTACCTTTAATCTTTTTCGTACCGATTTAAGTACTATAGATAAGTTGATTTTTTAAAATTATCATTAACTTAATAACAAATAGTCGAGTTGTCAATTACTTAACCCGTGACACGTCGTAAATTTGCAGAACGTTTCGAATTTCCCGGCCAAATGGCAATTCTACCCAAAGCCAATGTCATGTAAATTCAGGTGGTCATAGTTTTAGTCATCAGAGTATTAGTACTTAATGATAAATTACAGATAAACTGTGTCTTCTATTATATGTTCGCGGAAGGGATCAGTCTAAAATGTCAAGGCATTAAATTAAGCATTTCGGGGTATCGCTCTATCATCTAAAGCGCAAACGAGCACTTGCAAACGAGTAATTGGTTTTTTCGATCAAATAAAAATGTCGTATTTGAAAGGTATTCAGGTACATTGTTTATTGCCTACTTTATCACGTTCACTGGCATCGAACTAAATGTGAAGGCGTTATTTTTGCTCCCTTTGGGTTAAAACCGACTCGTTTGTGATGATCTGAGACGTGCTAGCTTCTTGGTGGCCTTGCTCTATGCAAATATCTGCTTCCTGGACGAGTTCCCTACCTGAGAATCAACACCGCCCTTATTTTTTTATTTTTCCGAATATAAATAGCCCATGTCACACTGATTGGGCATCAGTGGTGTTGTAAACGCTCTCAAGATGTTTAAGTTCGTATTGTGTGCGCTGTTCGCTGTGGCGGTGGCCAAGCCGGATGTACTGATTACTCCTTACTCGGAAACCTACTTGGCTCCAGCGACCACCACTATTACAAGACAGGCCAGCAGTGTCATCAACACCCACGCTCCCTTGTATTCTGCATACCCCTATGAAATAGCGCATTTCATCAAGAAACGGGCTGTTCCTTTGGTGAGCACTTACGTCGCGCCAACAACCTACTTAGGTTCTCCATGGGGCTACTCGTCTTACATCCACGACCCGCTTCTTTCGCCGCTCCACTACTCTGCTGCTCATTTGATTAAGAAGAGGTCAGCTTCACCACAACTCGCCACTTACTTGTCTACTCCTTATGCTTCAACTTACTACGGGCCCGCTGTTCTACCGACGGCTTACTCTGGACTGTGGAACTCTCCATTGGTGACCCCGGCACATTTCATTAAGAAGAGATCTGCTGCCTGGGCGCCAACCTACGTCGCTTCTGCTCCTCTTGCTTCTACCTACGTGTCATCTGCTCCATTGGTGACAAGTTACTCCTCGGCTATTCTCCCCAGCTCACCTTACTGGTCGACATACGCCGCAGGTCTTCCCTTCATCAAGAAGTAAGAGGTTACTGAATACAGGTGATCCGCAAATTTGAAATATTTGTACAGGCATCATTTTTTTTTGTAAATAAAATAATTTGCAAAGACATATTTGTTTGATTTATTTGATTCCTAATGTGCGCAGAAAAGATTAATTCTTTATTTGTTCTATTCCTTCCTTCCTTACCTTATTTCTATCTAATAAAACTATGGATGTGCTGCCACTACAGACACATAATTGATAATAGTGGCAGGTTTAGTGGGAAAAATTAATAATTAAGTGAGGAAAATTTTAAAATTTTTTACCAATACTCCAATTTATTTAACTATAGACACGTAATGCTTATATATTCTTTGGCTGATTAACTGAGTCTGCTCGATGAATAACATAGTGGTTTCATTCTCTATGTTTGTGATTTCATTACATAATTTCTTTAGATTAATGAATCTGGGTTTAGAGTAAGAATATACTTGTGTATATGATTTTGTTGATATTTATGTATTTACTTATCTTTGAACTGTTATATGTTTTACCGTTATGTAATATTTGTATTTGTAAAAGTGCTATGTTTTATTTAGCATTTTAAAAAGATTTTACAAATCAATACTAAGTTTTAGTCATGTTAACCCAGTTGTTAGGTGGCCGGAATTCGAGTTCGTCCAATGAGTTTTCAAAATTTACTTACTATATTACTGGCTTAGTAACTAACACGGCGACAGGCTCACCACCTCTCTGATTGAATGCGGTTAGAATATACCAAATTGCTTAGATCTCTGACCAGCCCAGTATTGGAAATACTGAGTAAGATTGTTTTTTTTTGCAAAAGATTTAATGAAAAACATGTTATGTATTATAGATGAAACGTTTCTATATATTTTCCCCTTAATTTGTTACATTTATTTATTTTGTGCTTATTCAATACAAATAAACTAAATAAAAGAGTATTTAGTTTATTTGTATTGAATAAGCAGAAGGTTCCCAGTAGGAAAAATACTTAATTTTCCACTAGTACCGCCATCTATGCCCAAGATTATTCATTAAAATTAAATCGTTGAGTGGTTACCATACTGCTTGTTCCTCAACATTATGTGAGATGGCGTGTATTAAACAAAACATATAACTTCAAATTAAAACAAAATTTCAGAGTTTAGAGATAAACTTTCAAATAGCAAAGACCTACCAATAGATGCTAACAAATTTTAGTATATAAAAACTACATTCCGTTTAGGTACCCCACCTATATCTAATTCAAAACGTTATGACACGCTGCCACTAACGTAGTGATTGTATACTCTTTGGATCTTACGATAACCTTCAGCAACTTAGTTTTTGATAACAGTTTTTTTTATTTCATATAAAGTAAGTCTTGAATCCGCAAGGAATATTGGTTAGGATCACGAATTACTTTTGAATTGCGTACTTATTCTTTCATTGGTTTTCCTATAAATGTATTGAAGTCAGAACTAGAAGGTAGTGGTAATATTCTCTTAAACTGGGTTGTAAAGTTGGTGAATCGGATGTAATTCACAGATAAATAAGGCATGCAGGAATAAATTCAGTTCGGGACGGCCTTAGCTGGAATGTTATGGTAGAATTTAATGCTAAATGCACAACCATTTAGCATTATAGGTTCGAATGTCGATAAAAATTAATTATTAGATTATTAATATATAGGCATGTGTTTATTGTTATCATACAGTTACCAACAATATAGGGAAATAACTTTAGGACAAAATGATTTGTTTATCACGTCGACTTCAAAATCCCATCACGTTTTTGTTTGTCACGATAGCCGAATGGTTGGGTGGTCGGAATTTCGAGTCAATAGACCCGAGTTCGATCCCCAGTTAGTAGGCTCGTACCAATGGGTTTTTTCAAAAACTTATGTACGAATATCGTTGGCTTGGACATAAAGGCGGCGACGGGCTCACCACCTGTCACGTTGTCCCGAAAATATCTTCGGTGAAAGGTGGGTCGAAGGGACTTAATTGTCTAGACTCGACCTCTGTCCACCCCTGTATTGGGAATTGCGTGAAGATATTTTTTTTTCTTATGATTTGTTTAGTTATTAAAATTAATAAAATGATTTCTTTCATGAAATTATTGTGACAATGAATCACGTCGACTTCAAAATCCCATCTTATGTATTATCTTTCTTTGCATCCTACCCATGGGGACAAGTTTGCTTCTCGCTGGATAGTCCCGACGCCGTTGCAGATTCCGTCGCTGATGTGGTGCTTCAAAGAATGGAACTTTTCGTTCCTTCCTTTGTGGTGCCCATCGGTGGCAGATCTAAGCCTTGGTTTGGTAGCGCCAGCAGAATGGCATCCCGTTAAAAGCAGCAGTACTACCGGAGTTAATGCATTGGCGTCCCGGGATTCAAATACTAGCGTTTTTAAGAAGAAGTATAACTCTGCCGCCAGGTTCTTCAAAAGAGTAATTGCAAAGTCCGTCCACATTGGCATAATTGGCGAGAAACTGGTTAGTCTTCCTTCGGGAACTCGTGCGTTTTGGTCCCTCGCCAAGGCTGTCCGAGGGAATTTCAGTCAGCCATCACTACCATCGCTGCAAAGGGAGGCCAACTCGCTGGCCCATGACGCAAAAGAGAAAGCCGATCTTCTAGGTTCTCTTTTTGCGTCCAACTCGACTCTCGTTGATAGGATGAACTCCCCGCCGACCATCCCGTGCAGTGAGTGCTCTATGCCGGACATCCGGTTTTTTCAGAGTTTTATGCGCAAAGCACTCCTCTCCCTAGACATCCAGAAGTTGAGTGGGCTCGATGGTATCACCCCTATTGTGCTGAGGATGTGTGCTCCAGAGTTGGCACCGGTTCTAACGCGTCTTTTTCGGTACTCCTACTCTGAAGGCGTTGTCCCGATGGCATTGAAGACAGTTTAGGTGCACCCGATCCCTAAGAAAGGCGACCGCTCAGATCCGGGCAAATACAGACCGATCGCTATCACCTTCTTGTTCTCCAAAATAATGGAGTCCATTATAAACTGCCAGCTCTTGAGGTACTTGGAGGAGCACCAGTTGATTAGTGACCGCCGGTACGGCTTCCGTCAGGGTCGCTCAGCTGGTGATCTTCTTGTGTACCTCACTCATCGATGGGCGGAGGTAGTAGAGAGCAAGGGGGACGCCCTGGCAGTTGCAGTGGTACAAAGCGCTTCTCTCGAAGCTTCCATCATATGGGCTTCCCGAGAAATTTTGCAATTGGGTCACTAGCTTTCTCACAGACCGGAGCATCAAGGTCGTAGTTGCCGGTGCATGCTCCAAGTCTGTGAACGCTGTTGTCCCACAAGCCTGTGTGCTATCTCCAGCCCTATTTCTTCTGCATATCAATGATTTATTACAAATTAGTAACATTCATTGCTATGCAGACGACAGCACTGGTGATGCCCTATACACCGGCCGTGCATAAATACATTTCTCGGGAACACGTCGACGAGTACCGGAACAAACTTGTGTCTGAAGTCGGATTGGGGACAACTAAATCTAATCCAGTTCAACCCTAAAAAGACACAAGTTTGCGCTTTTACCGCTAAAAAGAAACCCTTCGTCGTGTCATCTTATTTTGAGAGCACTCCCCTAGTTGCCTCAGCCAGTATCGGAATCCTTGGCGTCGACATATCGAGCGACGTTCAGTTTCGCGGTTACTTGGAAGGGAACGCCAAATTGGCCTCTCAGAAGCTTGGCGTGCTCAGTAGAGCACGACAGTACTTCATGCCGGCCCACCGCTTGCAACTTTATAAAGCGCAGGTTCGGCCGCACATGGAGTACTGTTCGCATCTCTGGGCGGGGGCACCCCAGTGTCAACTCCTTCCATTTGACCGTATCCAACGAAGAGCGGCTCGAATCGTTGACGACCATGTTCTATCTGATAGGCTAGATCCTCTGATGTTGCATCTCTTTGCATTTTTACTAGATTTACTACGGGGAGGGTTCCGAGGAGTTGTTCGGATTAATCCCAGCTGCTGAATTTCAAGATCGAACCTTGCGGCATAGTCAAAATCAACACCTTCTTGATGCTTGGCATTCCACCACAGTGCGTTTTTCGCGGAATTTTCTGCCACGCACTTGCACTTTATGGAATGTGCTGCCTTCAGCGGTTTTTCCGGACCGATACGACTTAGGGACCTTCAAGAAAAGAGCTTATACCTTTCTCAAAGGCTGGCAACGCATCCGCTATGCCTCTGGTATTGCGGATGTTCATGGGCGGCGGTAATCACTTACCATCACGTGAGCCACCTGCTCGTTTGCCTTCCTTCCCAATAAAAAAATATCTTTCGGATTTAATATGTTGTTAGCTGCCGTAAGATGCTTTGATTCTAACTACATGATTTGTGTTAGTATTAAAATATGTAAAAAATATATATAAATATAACCCCTGCAAGCAAAGTAATTTTTTTTATTTTATTTAATATCATTTTTTTTGCTTTTTTTTTTTTTTTTGTAACCGCCTTCAATGTCCCACTGCCTTAAGGTTGACTGACAGAAAATGCTTTTAGCATCCGTCTTTTAGTCTGCCTTTGTGCCTTTATCTATGTAATAAGGTGCATTAAGAATAAACAAATACTTTCGCAGTTTTTTAGATTTAATCGCATGACATATTAAATTGATTAATACCTGAAAACTCGCTTCATGAAATAGGGCTTCTACTTTTCTAGGAAGCAAATTACATACCTTTTTTGCACTTGTATCAAATCGGATAAGTCCTGCTTTCGTGCAATTCTGTGAAAGCATTTACGACATCAACACTTTGCAGATCTAACTCGGTAATTAACATTCTGCCGAACTACATTTCTATTATTTTCACGTATACCTTATACTGAAGTAGACAGAGGTCCTGACAATTCAGTCTTTTTTCGACCCACTTTTCACGGGCGCTCATTTAGGACAGCGTGAAAGGTGAACACCCTATAGCCTCCAGTGACAAAGCTAACAGTACAATGTTCTTACATAGGTATTTACATAGATAAATACATACATAAACATCCGCGACTCAAGCACAAACATTCATATAAATATAGCACATAAATATTTTACGTATACGATATCCCGCAAGCTTTAACTCGTAGGTAGGCTACTAGATTATGGTGTTTTCACAACTGTGTTTAAAAAATTGTAAGCTTTTTTTTAGTCAAATATACTATATATCCATTCCTATGGAATTGCTTCTACATTTATTTTATTTTTCTGAAGTGTTTCTATATAGTCATATACTTTTTTTAGGTAAAAGTCACGATAGCCGGGTGGTTGGGTGGTCGGAATTTCGAGTCAACAGACTCGAGTTCGGTCCCCTGGTGGCTGACTCGTACCAATAGGTTACTCTAAAACTTATGTACGAAATATAATATTGTTGGCTAGGAAATAACATTAGAATTGCGTGAAGATATTTATTTTATTTTTCTGAAGTGTTTCTATATAGTCATATACTTTTTTAGGTAAAAGTCACGATAGCCGGGTGGTTGGGTGGTCGGAATTTTGAGTCAACTGACCCGAGTTCGGTCCCCTGGTGGCTGACTCGTACCAATAGGTTACTCTAAAACTTATGTACGAAATATAATATTGTTGGCTAGGAAATAACATTAGAATTGCGTGAAAATATTTATTTTATTTTACTAAAGTTACAATCCCGACTAATACATGTATGGTCTGATACCAGACCAAAATTAAGTACGCACATTGGAGCAATGTTTAAGTAGTAAGTAAGTGCACGGTTCCGCGATCACCAATCCGTGTACCAAACGTGGCGATTATGGTTAATCCTGCTTCTGGGGATAGCTTTTTATGGGTCAATGCGGAATTGAATAACAAAATTGTACTTTGGAGTAATTTATTTGCTAAATTCATGCTTGCATGTATTTATGAAAGCGTCGGGTCGATTTCTTGTCTTATTTGTTTTAGTCACGATAGCCGAGTGGTTGGGTGGTCGGAATTTTGAGTCAACTGACCCGAGTTCGGTCCCCTGGTGGCTGACTCGTACCAATAGGTTACTCTAAAACTTATGTACGAAATATAATATTGTTGGCTAGGAAATAACATTAGAATTGCGTGAAGATATTTATATAGATATTTTAATATTTAACATAGCGTATAGATATTTTAACAGTGGTAGAGCCACGCATCAGCTTTTGTTGTTGCACGAATGGGCCGGCTCGACCGGAGAAGTACTATGACCTCACAGAATACCGGCGTGAAGTAGAAGTCTAACAAACTTCTGCGTTTCGTCTGGTGAGTGCAGGTAACTGGTGGCCCACACACCCTCCTCCCCAAATATACCACCTATTCTCAATTGGGAGGGCACTCGAGCCGGCAACGCATCTGCTATGCCTCTGGTATTGCAGGTGTTCATGGGCGGCGGTAATCACTTGCCATCACGTGAGCCGCCTGCTCGTTGGCCGGCCTTTTCTATAAAAAAAATTGTATTATTTTATTTTATTTTATTTATTTGTTTTAGTGACGTAAAAAGTAAAGCAGGCTGTGAATGTCCACGGCTGGGCAAAGGCTTTTTCTTTAATATTTGAGAGTTATAAGAGAAAGAGGAACTCCGCTACGCTGCTTCAGTGCGCATTTCACGATTTTTTTATATTAACGCAATAACAAACAAAAACTCCAGGCGTTTTTTTTCACTGCCAAGCTCGTGGTAAACTCGGTACTTAAAATTGTTAATACACTTTAGCACAGTGTTTCCCAAACATTGTTCTGCCATGGCCCGGTAATTTTCACATTGTCCCTTCGTGACCCACTTTATATTTTTAAACCTAGTTCAAGCAACACGCTGGGTCCATTAGATAAAATATTACACATATATTAAGAGAAAAAATTTTTTATTAATACTACATATCTTGGTATCTTCTATTTAACTTAAACACAAAATTTTTATGCGAAGTATGGAGAGACTGCATATTTTTAGCAAAGAATCCAAGTTCAAAACAAGGCGGGAATGTAAAGAAAAAAATATCTTCACGCTATTTCCAATACAGGAGTAGACAGAGGTCTCGACAATTAATTATTTTCGACCCACCTTCCACCGAAGACATTTTTGGGACAACGTGACAGGCGGTGAGCCCGTCGCCGTCTTTATGTTCAAGCCAACGATAATAATCGTACATAAGTTTTTGATAAAAACCATTGGTATGAGCCTTGGCGATCGAACTCGGGTCTCACGACTCGAATACCGAATATCCAACTCACATGAAATACTTGTCAACAAAAATTGTAGGACTACCAAAAGTTTCAAAGCTTTCATAAGTATCAACACCAAACCGGCCCTGTTTTGGAAGCTGTTTTTTTAATTACTCTTAGCACGTTCACCGGCATTCATACAGATGTGAAGGCGCTATTTTTGTTTCTTTTGTCTTTATGCATATCTCGTTTGTGATGATCTGCGTAGTTCTAACTTCTCGGTGGCCTTGCTCTGTTTAAATACCAGCTTCCTAGACGACATTTTAGCCTACAAATCAACACCGCCCTTATTTTTGTGTGTATTTTCAATATAAATAGCCCATATCTCACTGTTTGGACATCAGTTGTGTTGTAAACGCTCACCAAGATGTTCAAGTTGGTATTGTGTGCGCTGTTCGCTGCGGCGGTGGCCAAGCCGGATGTACTGATTGCTCCTTACTCCGAAACCTACTTGGCTCCAGCGACCACCACTATCACAAGACAGGCCAGCGTCATCAATACCCACGCTCCCTTGTATTCTGCATACCCCTATGAATTAGCACATTTCATCAAGAAACGAGCTGTTCCTGTGGTGAGCACTTACGTCGCGCCATCAAACTACTGGGCAGGAGCTCCATGGGGTTACTCGTCTTACATCCACGACCCTCTTCTCTCGCCGGTCCACTACTCTGCTGCTCATTTGATTAAGAAGAGGTCAGCTTCACCTCAACTCGCATCTTACATTTCATCTCCTTATTACGGCCCCGCTGTTCTGCCGACGGCTTACTCTGGATTGTGGAACTCTCCATTAGTGTCTGCCTATTCCGCTCCGGTGCATTTCATCAAGAAGAGGTCTGCTGCTTGGGCACCTGCACCAATCATCTCTGCTCCTCTCGCGTCCACTTACGTAGCATCTGCTCCATGGGCAACAAGTTACTCCTCGGCTATTCTTCCCAGCACTCCCTACTGGTCTACATACGCCGCTGGTCTTCCTTTCATCAAGAAGTAAGATGTAACATAATGCAACTTTCTGAGTGACCTACCATGTGTTATATTTGTACAGGCATAATTTTTTTTTGTAAATATAAAAATTTGCAAAGATTTATTTGTTTGATTTATTTATAAATGTTTATTGAAAATACTCATTCTTTATTCCATATATTATTTTCTTTATGCCTCGATGAGAGACGCAAATAACCGTAAATAAATAAATAAATATCTTCACGCAATTCCCTATACAAGGGTATACAGAGGTCTAGTCTAGGCAATTAAGTCCCTTCGACCCACCTTCCACCAACATACAACGTGACAGGTGGTGAACCCGTCGCCGTCCTTATATCCTAGCCAACGATATAATTCGTATATAAGTTTCTCAAAAACCCATTGGTACGAGCCTGTCACACACACTTGGCAGACGTGATTTGTTTGATTAGAAACAATAAGAAGAACCGCAGAAAAATAGGCTGCCATCAAGTTGCTTCTGCCTTGTTTATTAACAGCGTGTTAACGCGCGTCAATAAATAAATAAATATCTTCACGCAGTTCCTAATACAGGAGTAGACAGAGGTCTAGTCTAGACAATTAAATCCCTTCGACCCACCTTCCACCAACATACAACGTGACAGGTGGTGAACCCGTCGCCGTCCTTATATCCTAGCCAACGATATAATTCGTATATAAGTTTCTCAAAAACCCATTGGTACGAGCCTGTCACACACACTTGGCAGACGTGATTTGTTTGATTAGAAACAATAAGAAGAACCGCAGAAAAATAGGCTGCCATCAAGTTGCTTCTGCCTTGTTTATTAACAGCGTGTTAACGCGCGTCAATAAATAAATAAATATCTTCACGCAGTTCCTAATACAGGAGTAGACAGAGGTCTAGTCTAGACAATTAAATCCCTTCGACCCATCTTCCACCGAAGATATTTTCGGGACATCGTGACAGGTGGTGAGTCCGTCGCCGTCTTTATGTCCAAGGCAACGATGTAATTCGTACATAGGTTTCAGGAAAACGAAATTCTGACAACCCAACCACTAGGCTATCGTGACCTAATAATTGAATAATTGAATAACCGTAGTGTGATCGTAGTGGCGGATTTACATATTTTTCAAGTATAGGCTTTTAAATTTTTCACGCTCTTACCTCTAAAAATCGATAATTACTTTTGCACGCCTCATAAGCGAAGCGTTGAGGTGGGTATTACTGTTAGTTTACGCACCCCGAGTGATTCTGCAACTTAAAATGTCACTTTTTTATTCTTTATTGCTTTTATAAGTGAATATAAATAGATAAATGTTGAGAAAAACACTATTTTAACACTGATGATATTTTTAAATCTCTTTTTATTATTTAAACTAATTAAAACATTGTTTAAAAAAGTTCTATCTAGGACGTCCGTGTGTCTGTATGTGCGGATCCCGTATCTTGAGGTCACGACAAGGAGCGAAATAATTCACTTATCGAGTTGGTTTTTTTACAGGCTTCAGTATTTTGAGGAATAGAAGCCTATTACTTTTCACGGCATAATTCGATGTTGTTTAATTATATTTTACAACCTGTAATCTCAATTTTATTGTAATGAGATTATGAGGCGTGCACTTTTGGATTTTTCTATATTTTTGTTTAGAATTAGTACAAAAATAAATTTTCTTAGACACTGTATCATCTGATAATTTTGTGTAGAGAAAACGATTAGGTATTCTGGAGCTTTTAGAAGCGAAATCAAGTGTGATATATAATCTAGGATTACTAAATCCGAATTGTAGGATTACATAATTTCGAAAGTCTTTTTTACAAAAAATTTTGCTTACTTTTTATTGTCTTACTTTTGTATTAGATCTCTTGTAATTTTTGCTTACTTTTGTATTAGTTCTGACTTTATGTACAAAAGAGGAAAACCATTTAACTTTTTTATTAATAATATTTTAATATTTCATAATTTTTGAACTTTTGAAATAACTCATACATTTATAGGCAACAGAAGCAAGGAACAACTTTTTGCAGAAGCCAACAAAATAATCGTACATAAGTTTTGAAAAAAATCCATTAGTACGAGCCTACCACTTGGGGCTAGAAATCGGGGATCTATTGACTCGAAATCCAATCAACCAACCACTCGGCTATCGTGATTAAGACGTAGTAGGGTACTATGTAACTATTTAACTTAATCTTCATCAATCATAAATTCTTAAAAACAACACTGGCTACAGACAGATTTTAGATTAAACCTCTCGAATATTAGCTGACTGAAATATTGTACACTTACATCATAGAGAAGGGCCAAAGTTTTTAAACGAGTGTTCTCAAAGCACAGTTTGAAGTATAAATATTTGTAGAACAATTAGTACTTTTGTTTCCTCTTACCGTTTCTTGGTGGGATGAAAAAAAGAATAAAAATAGCTTATTTTCGAAATAGCTCTTTGCGCTCGCTCCAGTTTGAGTAGCTGGCTTTTAGCAGCCCCACCCCAAACTGATATACAGTATACCAGAAAATATTTAAAGGGAATAATAGCTTAATTTTATAACACTCTCATCAGCCACATGTCGAAGAGTAGAATAGAAGTAAGGGTCAGTCAATATGTAGGTGGAAATATAGATTTTTGTCAATAATCACTCCAAGATACTTAGTATAATTAACGTCCTCAAGTTTTTGGCAATTGTATGTACATTTATAACCTGTTAACAAATTTGAGTTAATGATCAAAGTTAATGAACGGCGTAATGAAAAGAACGTCAAAATATTTTATATTATAATTTTTTTTAGTAACTCTCACATGTAAAATGCCGCTCTTAACAGGGCGCCGCACGGTATAGGACGCACCTTCTGCCCCGTCCATGCGCCACTGACGTGACAGTCTCTTCTATCGCCAATCTACTTGCCACGCGTGGCGATTGTGGCTTTATCGAGTATCCTTTTTTCTTAAGTGGACTTCTATTGGCCGTTATATGTTATTTAACGACGAGGGACTAATGTTTTATTAACTTATAAATATATTTCATTTATGATCATCCTGTTAAAATTTATTAAAAAATGACTATAAAACTGCCCGGGTGATCGAGTATTCCAAAGGAAAACAAAAAATACTTTTAGTAGTTTAGGTTTTTGTTTTCCTTTGGAATATTTCCCACAGGAAATAGTGTTTATATTATTGAATCAATATAATTTTTAGTAATAGCGCCACCTAGTCGTGAGATTACTAAATAATATGATGTTGCTACGTTTTAAACGCGCTGCTGGTACTTCAGTATTACGAGAGATGGCGTGAAATGTATTATTTATTGTCTAGGACATTTGCCTCTGAAAAAAACTAAAAATTTTATAGAGCTGACTAAGGGAAAAGCCTTTATAATTGCAGCAGCAACCAACATATGGCAGGACATACATATTGCGACATTCAAAGAATAGGAATATTCCAGTTCCTTCCCTGGTTTTCCTTAACGAGTGGAAAAGGTTATACCCATAGATATGAAACCTTTTCCTCTATAAAAAAGGAGACAGGACAAGGTAATGACATAAATTGTAAAGTTATCACGCTGTCATGACATTCTAGAGAGGCTCTACTGCCGCTACTTTTTTACTCCATATATAGTCGTTATAAGTTATAATGCACGTTCCCCGCGGTCCCAGATTCACGGCCGTGTTAATATAAAAATCCGTATTTTCGACTTTGTTTTCATCTACATATTTATGTGTTTTTTGATTTCACGAAGGTTACTTATAACTACTAGTACTTTATAACTACTATTGTGCCTATGCCGACCTCAGCATTGAAAATTACGTGAAGTAAAAGTAACAGGTAGATCTACGTAGACTCCTACCGTATTGCTTCTCCATTTGTTTTGAAATAAAATAAAGATCTTCACGCGATTCCCAATGCAGGGGTAGACAGAGGCCTAGACAATTAAGTCGTTTAGACTCACCTTCCACCGAAGATATTTTTGGGATAACGTGACAGGTGGTCAATGTCCAAGTTTTTGAAAAAACCCATTGGTACGAGCCGGCCACCAGGGGATTGAACTCTTGACTCGAAATTTCGACTCTCTTGACTCGAAATTTCGACCACCGAAACCCTATCGAGATTCATTTATTTTAATTATCTTTTCAAATTATATCCACATAATAAGAGTTATGTAGACACGTAAGAGGTAACTTCCAATGGGAGAGGTACCGCGATTTCTTATTCGCTTGACGAAAGAGGGAATGGTAACACATAAGTTTCATGCACTCAGATGTAGATATTTATTTATTTATACTTTGTACACTTTATACACTAATGGTTCCAATGAGCGGAGTTAATGCATTCTCTATCATTCAACTCTGGTTGATGGAAAAAAGTAAATGGTAGGTGTAAACAATATTGAAAAACATATATTAAATACATAATTTATAAGTGTAAATATATAATTTTCACATATAATTAAATTTACATACGAAACCATAATATTTAATACCTAAATAATCTGTATAAAGAAAGAAATGTTACTGACATTTTATATACAAAAACCCATTGGTACGAGCCTGCCACCTGGGGATCGAACTCGGATCTCTCGACTCGACTATTCGACTAAACGATATATATATATATATATATATATATATATATATATATATATATATATATATATATATATATATATATATATATGTATATATATATATATATATATATATATATGTATATATATATATATATATGTATATATATATATATATATATATATATATATATATATATATATATATATATATATATATATATATATATATATATATATATATATGTATATATATATATATATATATATATATATATATATATATATATATATATATATATATATATATATATATATATATATATGTATATATATATATATATGTATATATATATATATATATATATATGTATATATATATATATATATATATATATATATGTATATATATATATGTATATATATATATGTATATATATATATATGTATATATATATATGTATATATATATATATATGTATATATATATATATGTATATATATATATATATGTATATATATATATGTATATATATATATATGTATATATATATATATATATATGTATATATATATATATATATATATATATATATATATATATGTATATATATATATGTATATATATATATGTATATATATATATATGTATATATATATATGTATATATATATATGTATATATATATATATGTATATATATATATGTATATATATATATGTATATATATATATATATGTATATATATATATATATGTATATATATATATATATGTATATATATATATGTATATATATATATATATATATGTATATATATATATGTATATATATATATATGTATATATATATATATGTATATATATATATATATATATATATATATATATATGTATATATATATATATATATATATATATATATATATATATATATATATATATATATATATATATATATATATATATCGTTTAGTCGAATAGTCGAGTCGAGAGATCCGAGTTCGATCCCCAGGTGGCAGGCTCGTACCAATGGGTTTTTTCAAAACCTATGTACGATATATTTCATCGTTAGTTTGGACATAAACACGGCGACGGGCTCACAACCTTGCACGTTTTCACGAAAATATCTTCGGTGGAAGGTGGGTCGAAGGGAATTAATTGTCTAGACTAGACCTCTGTTTAGCTGTATTGGGAATTGCGTGAAGATATTTATATTTATTTATTAATATTTTAGTTTTTATTATAGTCGAATAGTCATTAAATACTTTCGTTCAGACTCTCTCCTGTCATTAAATTGGTTAACAAATAATTTCTATAACAAAGGCCTTTTAAATGAAAAATGTCACTACTTGTATCGAGTTCTCAATAGTAACAAGTCTAAACAGGCCTGTTTTGGTAGCATTTTTATTACTTTTATCACGTTCAATGGCATCAATCTAGATATGGAGGCGTTATTTTTGTTTCTTTTGTCTTACTCTCATTTGTGACTGTTTCATTTGTGATAATCTGCATCGTTCTAACTTCTCAATGGCCTTCCTCAGTTTAAATACCACTTCCTGGTCGACATTTCAGCCTGCAAATCAACACCGCCCTTATTTTTTGTACTTTTAATATAAATAGCCCATGTCACACCGATTGGGCATCAGTTGTGCTGCAAACGCTCACCAAGATGTTCAAATTGGTATTATGTGCGCTGTTCGCTGTGGCGGTGGCCAAGCCGGATGTACTGATTGCACCTTACTCCGCAACCTACTTGGCTCCAGCGACCACCACTATCACAAGACAGGCCAGCAGTGTCATTAACACCCACGCTCCCTTGTATTCTGCATACCCATACGAAATAGCGCATTTCATCAAGAAACGGGCCGTTCCTTTGGTGAGCACGTACGTCGCGCCAACAACCTACTTAGGTTCTTCATGGGGCTACTCGTCTTACATCCACGACCCTCTTCTCTCGCCGCTCCACTACTCTGCTGCTCATTTGATTAAGAAGAGGTCAGCCTCACCACAACTCGCCACTTACTTGTCTACTCCTTATGCTTCAACTTACTACGGGCCAGCTGTTCTACCGACAGCTTACTCTGGACTGTGGAACTCTCCATTAGTGTCTGCCTATTCCGCCCCGGTGCATTTCATCAAGAAGAGGTCTGCTGTTTGGGCACCTGCACCAATCCTCGCTTCTGCTCCTCTCGCTTCTACTTACATAGCGTCGGCTCCATGGGCAACAAGTTACTCTTCGGCTATTCTTCCTGGCACTCCATACTGGTCTACATACGCCGCTGGTCTTCCTTTCATCAAGAAGTAAGATGAAACTAAATGCAATTATCTGAGTGATCTAACATTTGCAATATATGTAAAGGCATAATTTTTATTGGAAATAAAAACATTAAAAGATATTTGTTGGACTTATTTACAAATGTTCAAGTCGTGGTATACGTCTGCTATGTTTGTTTGTTTATTTATTTATGGAAAACCAACTGCTTATTTATTACAAAATTAAGCAAACAAAATAACAATTTAAAAGCCAATAACAGGTATTCACTAATAGTAATTAAATAAAAACAATAATTCGTCATTAAAAACTTACTTGACTTACTAAACCACACACCAGAAAAATTAAAACAATAAAGTTCTTACATAAATACCAAAAAGCGAGACAGGTATTGTTAATATTGTTTACACTAAACATTCATTCGACAAAAATCTTGACTTTATAATCGCCGAGCCGACGCACAGCTGGTATTGAATAAATCTAAATAATATTGTTAGTACAAATTATTAAAATGATAACAAGTTCGCGACGTAAATGTATTTTTCCTGAAATTAGTTGATACAGGCGGTAAATAAATGCCTGCAAAAAGTTTTTTTGGTATTCAGGGAGTCATAATAAACCCAATGGGTGCAATAAGAATCTTCTAAAAATGACTTAGAAGAGCATTTTTTTAAAACATTTTTACAACTCCCTTCCGTGAGAATGCAGAGGCGTCTCGGAATTCAAAAACTAGCGTTATTTCTTTAAAAGTACGACTCTGCCAGGTCCTTCAAGAGATTAATTGCAAAGTCTGAGCACATTGGCGGAATTGGCGAGAAACTAGTTCGTCTTCCCTCGGGAACTCGGTGTTCTGGTTTTTTGTAAGACTGTCTCAGTGCGCTAAGCATTCCTCTCCATGGACATCCAAAAGTCAGTGTTGAACTCCTTTGTCTTACTCTCATTTGTGACTGTTTCATTTGTGATAATCTGCATCGTTCTAACTTCTCAATGGCCTTGCTCAGTTTAAATACCACTTCCTGGTCGACATTTCAGCCTGCAAATCAACACCGCCCTTATTTTTTGTACTTTCAATATAAATAGCCCATGTCACACCGATTGGGCATCAGTTGTGCTGCAAACGCTCACCAAGATGTTCAAATTGGTATTATGTGCGCTGTTCGCTGTGGCGGTGGCCAAGCCGGATGTACTGATTGCACCTTACTCCGCAACCTACTTGGCTCCAGCGACCACCACTATCACAAGACAGGCCAGCAGTGTCATTAACACCCACGCTCCCTTGTATTCTGCATACCCATACGAAATAGCGCATTTCATCAAGAAACGGGCCGTTCCTTTGGTGAGCACGTACGTCGCGCCAACAACCTACTTAGGTTCTTCATGGGGCTACTCGTCTTACATCCACGACCCTCTTCTCTCGCCGCTCCACTACTCTGCTGCTCATTTGATTAAGAAGAGGTCAGCCTCACCACAACTCGCCACTTACTTGTCTACTCCTTATGCTTCAACTTACTACGGGCCAGCTGTTCTACCGACAGCTTACTCTGGACTGTGGAACTCTCCATTAGTGTCTGCCTATTCCGCCCCGGTGCATTTCATCAAGAAGAGGTCTGCTGTTTGGGCACCTGCACCAATCCTCGCTTCTGCTCCTCTCGCTTCTACTTACATAGCGTCGGCTCCATGGGCAACAAGTTACTCTTCGGCTATTCTTCCTGGCACTCCATACTGGTCTACATACGCCGCTGGTCTTCCTTTCATCAAGAAGTAAGATGAAACTAAATGCAATTATCTGAGTGATCTAACATTTGCAATATATGTAAAGGCATAATTTTTATTGGAAATAAAAACATTAAAAGATATTTGTTGGACTTATTTACAAATGTTCAAGTCGTGGTATACGTCTGCTATGTTTGTTTGTTTATTTATTTATGGAAAACCAACTGCTTATTTATTACAAAATTAAGCAAACAAAATAACAATTTAAAAGCCAATAACAGGTATTCACTAATAGTAATTAAATAAAAACAATAATTCGTCATTAAAAACTTACTTGACTTACTAAACCACACACCAGAAAAATTAAAACAATAAAGTTCTTACATAAATACCAAAAAGCGAGACAGGTATTGTTAATATTGTTTACACTAAACATTCATTCGACAAAAATCTTGACTTTATAATCGCCGAGCCGACGCACAGCTGGTATTGAATAAATCTAAATAATATTGTTAGTACAAATTATTAAAATGATAACAAGTTCGCGACGTAAATGTATTTTTCCTGAAATTAGTTGATACAGGCGGTAAATAAATGCCTGCAAAAAGTTTTTTTGGTATTCAGGGAGTCATAATAAACCCAATGGGTGCAATAAGAATCTTCTAAAAATGACTTAGAAGAGCATTTTTTTAAAACATTTTTACAACTCCCTTCCGTGAGAATGCAGAGGCGTCTCGGAATTCAAAAACTAGCGTTATTTCTTTAAAAGTACGACTCTGCCAGGTCCTTCAAGAGATTAATTGCAAAGTCTGAGCACATTGGCGGAATTGGCGAGAAACTAGTTCGTCTTCCCTCGGGAACTCGGTGTTCTGGTTTTTTGTAAGACTGTCTCAGTGCGCTAAGCATTCCTCTCCATGGACATCCAAAAGTCGAGTGTTGAACTCCTTGTTCTCAAAAATAATGGAGTCCATTATAAACTACCAGCTCTTGAGGTACTTAGAGGAGCATCAGTTGATTAATGACCGCCAATCGGGGTCATTCAGCTGCACAAAAACGCACACGCACACGCAAAAGATTCCACCTTTTGACTCGAAATTCCGATCAGTCAACCACTTGGCTTTCGTGACTTAGATAAAAACATAATTCAAGAATATCGACATAAATTTTACTACCACATAATACTAGGAATAAATACAAGCTACTACTAGACTCCATAACGGTAAGTAACTCATTCGTTCTGGAGGTCGTGTGTACGCTTTTAAAACATTATCTTAGTAAATGTACAAGTCAAAATTATAAAATAATGCCTATTAACAAGTTCAAGATATATATTAAAGAAAGACTTTAAAAAAAGGGTTGTACTATAAATGAATAACCCTGAAAATGAAACCAAGGACTGCGTCTGCCACTATGGTAGCGCTGCATTGTCCATTAACCGCACTTTGAAAATGTTAAAAAAGTGTCCTGTACTCTGAGTACATGTCTGCTTCTGGGCCTGGGATAGGATGGTTACAGTCATCCCGTAAACACAGAAAAGCGAAGAGGGAGACATCTTGTGCTCTGCTATTGTGGTATAAAGTTTTTATGTTATTTTCACACACTCTTGGCAGACGTGAATTGTTTGATTAGAAACAATAAGAAGAACCGCAGAAAAATAGGCTGCCATCAAGTTGCCTCTGCCTTGTTTATTAACAGCGTGTTAACGCGCGACAATAAATAAATAAATATCTTCACGCAGTTACTAATACAGGAGTAGACTGAGGTCTAGTCTAGACAATTAAATCCCTTCGACCTACCTTCCACCGAAGATATTTTCGGGACAACGTGACAGGTGGTGAGTCCGTCGCCGTCTTTATCTCCAAGCCAACGATGTAATTCGTACATAGGTTTAAGAAAAACCCATTGGCACGAGCCCGCCACCTGGGGATCGAACTCGGGTCTCTTGACTCGAAATTCCGACCACCCAACCACTCGGCTATCGTAACGCGCGACAAAAGTAAAAAAGGGGTATACATTTTGACCTAATCTTCTTATTCAAGCTAATAAATAACCTTGTAGATTGTCCAGAGTTATTAAAAAAAATCAATTTTATTACCAAAAGTAAATATCTATCGCGACCCTCTCGCGTTCTTACTCTAAATAATAAATATTTAAATATATTTGTACCAGAAAAAGCTAACAGAAACTACACTACAAACAGATTTATGATCAGAAGTGTTAATTGCTACAATAATAACTTTTGTAATACTGATAACCTAGGTTCTCAAATAGACATATTTAGCAACTCTTTAACCAATTTTAAGCGACTCATATACTTTAAGATTAATAAGGTACAGTAAGGTAAATGACTTAAATACATACATAACTATGTCATAGTATTTGTTATCTATTCTTTCTGATTAAAGGTATTAATTTTAATTATAAGTTTAACATGTGAAAATTATTCACATAAGTTCATTAAAAACATTTATTGATTCGTTTCGGCACTATAGGTCTATAAACATGTATTTAATTTATTTATCATTTATTATAAGTATGACTGTTTGTTGCCAAAATAAAGAGAAAAAAAACGTGTGCCATATATTACGAACATGCCAGTCTCTTTGACTAATGTTTGGATTTGTTATAAAAACCAAGAAAATCGAACAGGCAGACATCAAGGCCTCTGATATTCCAAAGGAAGACCAAAATTTTATTTAATTCGACGCACGCGCTACTCTACAAGTAAAGAATCCTACCCCTACTGAATATTACTGAAAATTACAGATCTAAGTAAACTGCAGTAACGTTTTTCAAAATATGTCAGAACTAACATTACATTGATATTAAATGAATTTAAAAAATGTCCAGATAAAATCAGTGAGCAAAATCTGCTAATTGTTTTTTTCGTATTCAGGGAGTCACAATAAAATCAATGGATGCAATGAGAACCGTGTGAAAATAACGCAGAAGAGCAATCCATCTATTTCAAATGAATCAATCAATCATCCATCAATTTTAAAGGCCGGCAACGCATCTGCTATGCCTCTGGTATTTCGGATGTTCATGGGCGGCGGTAATCACTTACCATCACGTGAGCCACCTGCTCGTTTGCCTATTTCCCTATAAAAAAAATCTGTCAGAATGCAGAGTCCTAAATGTCTGCCTCTTCGATTTTCTTCGTTTTCAGAATGATTGTGACCGTTAATCCCAGAGGCAGATATATGCAAGCGATTTCATATTCCCTTTTGTCAGCAACCTAACCGCCATTACACATGAGTGCAGTGACGTAGGACCTTAATAGACTGGACCAATTCGTTGGCTTGGACATAAAGACGGCGACGGGCTAATCACCTGTCACGTTGTCCTAAAAATATTTTCGGTGGAAAGTGGGTTCAAAGGACTTAATTGTTCGTACATGAAACATTATTAATCTTACTTAATAAAAATACCGACATTGATAATACCAATACATAGTACTAGGGATAAACACAAGCTTGTAAAGCAAGTTACTAGACTCCATAATGTTAAATCTCGACCGAGTTCGATCCCCAGTTGGTAGGCTCGTACCAATGGGTTTTTCAAAAACTTATGTACGAATATCGTTGGCTTGGACATAAAGGCGGCGACGGGCTCACCACCTGTCACGTTGTCCCGAAAATATTTTCGGTGGAAGGTGGGTCGAAGGGACTTAATTGTCTAGACTCGACCTCTGTCTACCCCTGTATTGGGAATTGCGTGAAGATATTTTTTTTTTATTCATAATGTTAAATAACTCAACGTTCATGAGGTGTGATCGCTTCAACAAAATTACAATTTGACGACACACACACACTGACGGCATGCACACATCCGTTTTTTATGGTGTCGCCATCTCAGGTCCCGGGGTTTTTTTTTTTTTTTTTTATAGGGAAGGGAGGCAAACAAGCAGGTGGCTCACGTGATGGTGAGTGATTACCGCCGCCCATGAACATCCGCAATACCAGAGGCATAGCAGATGCGTTGCCGGCCTTTCAGAAAGATATAGGCTCTTTTCTTGAAGGTCCCTAAGTGTCGTATCGGTCCAGAAAAACCGCTGACGGCAGCACATTCCATAAAGTGCAGGTGCGTGGCAGAAAATACTGCGAAAAACGCACTGTGGTGGAATGCCAAGCATCAAAATGGTGTTGATGGAATTTTTGGCTATGCCGTAAGGTACGGTGGTTAAATTCAGCGGCAGGGATTAATCCGAACAATTCCTCGGAGCACTCCCCGTAGTAAATCTGGTAAAAAATGCAAAGAGATGCAACGTCTCTTCGCAATGCCTATCAGATAGAACATGGCAATGGTTTGATTCTTTTAATGGTTCGGGTTAATGTAGAAAACAAAGTAGAAAACAATAAATGAATACTATAATGATAGTAACCCATGGTCATAAGACCTGTTTTCTTTAATTTTCTTCCATCTGTTTCTTCTCTGTTAGAGTACCCACTTTACGAAACGGTGGTATATTAAAAATAAATTATTTGATTGAATATGTATTATATTTATTGATTTATTTTATATTTATTATATTTTGATTGAATATATATTAGATTGAATATATTAAAAATAAATAAAATATTTGATTGAAAATAGCTTCTACTTTTAGTTCAATTTAAGCTGGCGGTCAAATTTAGTAAATTTGAATGTAAAAATGTTTCGATTTTGTATGTATAAACTTCCTACTTACCTTTTCAGAATTCAGTTTGTTTACATTGTTTTTATATTTTTTATAAATGAAATCGAAATTCCTGTTCGTAATTTCAAATTGTTTTACTAATAATGCTTTAATCTAATATTAAAGTGTATACGTTACTTAAATTAAAAATATAATTCTTAAAATTTTTCTATGTTTGTCTGTCCGTCTTTTTCGAGCTAATCTCTGAAACGGTTGTACCGATTTTATTGACCACATAACTGCAATTCGATTGTGCACATACGTCGGATTTGGTATGTATGTAGACCTATGAAGAATTCGTTAGTGCATATTTAAGTCGAAAGCATATTAAGTACTTCTCTACTGCCATGCCATTGGTTAAAAAAATTATACTAAATCGCCGGAGACCTCCAAAATAAATGAAAATTGAGTACTTGCATCGAGTTCGCAAACGTACCAACCCCATACAAGCCAGTTTTGGAAGCATTTTTATTACTTGTATCACGCATGGATCTAGAGGCGCTATTTTTGTTTCTTTTGTCTTACTCTCATTTGTGATGACTTGCATCGTTCTAACTTCTCAGTGGCCTTGCTCAGTTTAAATACCACTTCCTGGATGACATTTGAGCCTGCAAATCAATACCGCCCTTATTTTTCAATATAAAAAGCCCATGTTACACTGATTGGACATCAGTTGTGTTGTAAACGCTCACCGAGATGTTCAAGTTGGTATTATGTGCGCTGTTCGCTGTGGCGGTGGCCAAGCCGGATGTACTGATTGCTCCTTACTCCGCAACCTACTTGGCTCCAGCGACCACCACTATCACAAGACAGGCCAGCAGTGTCATCAACACCCACGCTCCCTTGTACTCTGCATACCCCTACGAAATAGCGCATTTCATCAAGAAACGAGCCGTTCCCGTGGTGAACACTTTTTTCGAGCCAACAACGTATTTAACTGATGCTCCTTGGACTACCTACTCGTTTGACGTCCACGCAGATCCTTTTATCTCGCCGCTTCACTATTCTGCTGCTCATTTGATTAAGAAGAGGTCAGCTTCACCACAAGCCCCTATTTACTTATCTACTTCTCACTCTTCAACTTACGAGGGACCCGCTATTCTACCGACGGCTTACTCTGGATTATGGAACTCTCCATTAGTGTCTGTGTATTCTCCGGTGCATTTTATTAAGAAGAGGTCTGCTGCTTGGGTACCTGCGCCAATTCTCGCTTCTGCTCCTCTGGCTTCCACTTACGTCACGTCTGCTCCATGGGCAACAAGTTACCCTTCGGTTATTCTTCCCAGTACACCATACTGGTCTACATACGCCGCTGGTCTTATCAAGAAGTAAAACATGCCTGAATATGATACTAAGTGATGTAATTATCTAATGTAGTTGTAATAATTGTTCACGCATGATATTTCTTTGAAAAATATACAATTTTGGAAAGAATTACTTGTTAAGTACTATTTTGTTAACATCTGAAGCTATGTTGCTAATGTACATATATTAGCAACATAGCTTCAGATGTTAGCTACATAGCTAATTTTATCATCATTTAACATTGAAACGAAACTATTTTTAAAGTTGTTATTGAAAAAATTACTTCGCAACCCTCCACATGAAAATATAAAAAGGTATATGCTACCTGGTCCGAAGAGAAGAAGAGCACCACCCTCCCTCCCACAGATGCGTGCACCAATTCCACAGATGTGTGCACCAATTCCACTTATGCACCACTACCACTACACTCAAACCAGGTAACACACACCACCACCGAAAACGCGACACGTGTTTCGCCTCAAAACAAGGCATCCTCAAGCGAGTAGACTTTACGTTGAGCGACCGCAGAGTTGACCGCAGACTGTTCTTCACTATAAATAAATAATTTCCTTCAAAAAAGTTAGGTCCAATATGACGGTTTTATCGCCGAATGGCGATCTCTTCCAGACTATCTTAGGCCAAGAAAATTAAACTTTCTTGACAATACAAATATAAATTAAAATATAATAAAATACATAAAAAAATATCTTCACGGCTTTCCCAATACAGAGGCTGACAGAGGCCTAGACTATTAAGTCCTTTCAACCCACCTCCCTCCGAAGACTTTTATGTCTTCTTTACGCCTTTATGTCCAAGCCTACGATATAAATCGTACATAAGTTTTAAAAAAACTCATTGATACGGGCCTTTTGGGATCGAACTAGGGTCTTTTTAAATCAAACTCCATTCACCCAACTATTCTATTATAAAAATATAATAATTTATATCTTCACGCAATTCCTCCGAGATCGAGATCCACGAGATCTAGTCTAGACAATTAAGTCCTTTTGACCCACCTTCCACCGAAGATATTTATTTATAGAAATATAAAGACGAAATTATAAAAATATAAATAACATAAATAA
Source organism: Sericinus montela (assembly GCA_029286605.1). Lineage (NCBI taxonomy): Eukaryota > Metazoa > Arthropoda > Insecta > Lepidoptera > Papilionidae > Sericinus > Sericinus montela. The sequence continues at coordinate 9,192,391 of JAGSMR010000024.1, forward strand.
ATACATGAGGGAACAATTAAATCCGAATATTGACAATGGAAATTAATTATTACAGAGGGATAGATAATGCCTTTTGAGGTCATTATTAAACATGTCTAGAGAATTTACAGGAAGAATTTCCTGATTTCCTGAAGTTGACTGTAAATTTATTTATCTTTAATGTATAGGCGGACTTAATGCCTGAGGCATTCTCTGCAAGTCTACCTTTGGGTGATGCAGAGATTGGAGAAGTACGTGAAGCAGATAAATATGGTAGAGACACAATTAAGTAAAATAAGTTAGTGATATAATACATCAGTATAAAATATATATACCTACATTTATACATACATACATAAATACATTTAAAAATAAATATAAATACATACAAATATAAACGTATACTGATTAAATACTTAAATAATACAATTAATGACATAAATAGACGGATATTACGATGATTCTGCCAAAGTTTTTAGGAGGTGATCTTTCACTTTCATCTTTAAAGCATAACGGCTCTTGGACATCCTGATTTCGAGAGGAAGTGCATTCCAAAGCAAAACGGATTGCACAAGAAAGGTGGTAAATGTTAATGACTTCTTGTAATGTTTAGCTTCATACACTTGTAGTCTCAGATTTAGTTCTACAGCGGATCGCAGAACTTTTTCTGTTCGATAATGGCTAAGTAACTCAGTGTTCCTTTAAGTAACGTTATATTAAAAAAAAATATTTGCGTTGTATTCTATTATATAAATGACCTTGCTTCTTAATGAAATTTTAGCAATTTTGGCTATAATGTTTCTAATAGCAGATTATGATATTATTAAGATAATTTAGTTTCGCTTATTAATATATTTATCAAGCGCCTGATACAAAACTATTGCTTTATTTTCGTAATCGATTTTCAATGGAAATTTTTGAACAAGGTATATTTTAATGACACATAGATCGTCATTTAACATACCATGGTTAAAACTTTGCTTCACTTTCACTTTCGGAATAAGTTAGGAATTCTCTATTTTTGGCGGTAGCGACATCTCCATATAAGCAGTTCAACAAACCTAACTGCGTTAAAGGAAAAGAAATAGGTATAGAAATTCGAATCAAGCTTGAAAATAAAATAGAGTTTGGACATGAGATCTGCATGATATACCTAGTGAATGGACGAAGGAATTTATTTCTAAGGTATGATGGAGAGGAAAAATTATGTAGAATATTATAGAGAATTATAAGTAATAGTAGTTGAGTATCCCTAAGAAGTCGAATTTGGAACCATTCGAGATTCTTGCGATATATTCGATAAAATTTTCTTATACTTAATAAAACCGTAAGACTGATTTTGCAAGCGCTCGAGGTTATTTATATTTAGCAGCTCCTCAGAAGCGTCCCGGCACCAAGCGTTGGCATAATTCAGCACAAGCTGAATAAGACAATGAGAAAGCCAGATTTTAATAAAAAGGGCAGCGTTAAATAAATTACGCAGATTTTAGTTTTGCGTTTTAAGTAATATGTGGAATAAGATAAATGCCGATCAAGTGATCAAATGTTGATCAAACATCTAAATTACCAACTGTATCGACCTAGTTAATAGGAAAACCGTCAAAGCATACGCAAGGTATAGTAGAGAAATTTACCTTAGCATTTAACACCGAAAGAAGAACAAAAATTAAAAACGCTATAAAATCCATTTACTTCATTTCATTCTTCAGTTGTCTCTTGGCTGTCATCTACCGAAAAGGGACGATAAAACTGTACAGTTTGTACTCATCCGTGTACAGATGGAAATAAGATGTGACTAAACTCGTAATTTAGTTAATGAAAATAGAAAATAAGAGAGGAGAAAGAATGGCACCCTGTGGCACGCCTGCACTATTTCTGATTTAAATTTTCTTTTGCTAGTATATTTCTCATAAAATCAACACTTAAAACTGGTACACGCGTAGTGGTTGTTCTGGCACCGCGGATCGTTCCCGAGTCCATCGAGTACTGCGAAATGTTAAATCGAAACCCGTGACAAGGCTACCACCGTGAACTTGATTTTTGTCAAAATATTCAAAGCGACAACATTTATACACTTCTGATATTTTAAAACCTGCCCCCGGAAGCCGAGTACGGAAAATCCTTATCTATCTATGGGAGAAACCATTGTCTTTTGATTTTTGTTTTATTTGTTTTAATTAAGGAAACTGTTATATTTTTAATAAGAATAAAATAGTGGCCGAAGATGTGACAATATGCGTAATAATGTTAAAAAAATATATCGTTCTTAGATGAAGAATCATACGCCCATATCATGGAATATTAATATTATAGAGTATTAATAAAAATCTACATGTAGCTGTGAACTGAGAACCTCCTTTTTGCAGACACTTAAATATAATTAAAAAATATAAATAAATATGATGCATATCTTATATGAGGGTGTAAAATATAATGCGGCAATGGGATCACCACTTGCCACGTTGCCCAAATAAGTTTCGGTAAAAGGTGGGTTGAAAGGATTTAATTGTCTAGACTTCTGTCTAACTCAGTTCTGGGAAAATGCGTGAAGATAAAAAAATATAATGCATACAATTGAAAGTTCAAGTTTATCGATAAGTGAGACGAATTAAAATATGCAACTGAACCTTGAAATAGATTACAACAATAAGTTCATAAAGATTTCATAAAATTGTTGCAGTTTATGACATTTGATCTGGTTATGTCAAAGTTATGTCAAACCTTCAACGGATTTTGAACTTTGTTTTAATTAGGTTACGATTATAAATTCCATTCTCGTTTCCAGATTGGTTGTCAAAGGTTGACTAGTATTTCTCTAAGTTGACCTTTCAGTATTGATTTCTCTTTATTGAAATTTAAACATTTTAATCATTCACTTTTTTATCAACTCTTTATTTTATAGTTTTTGTATTTGTTATTGTATTTTTTTTTGTATTAGCTCAAGATAAAAAAATTACATTCGATGCTGAAATTATAATTAACTGTTACTATTCTGTTACGAGGTAACACAGCAAATGTTTTCACCGCTCGTTGTTCCCCAAATTCCACGGGAATCCAATCTCTTATAACCAATGCAACAAGAAGAAGGGAAAAATATTCCGGTTATTTTATAAAACATTTTACTTTTAAAAACTTTCGTTGGTAATGCTATAGGCGCTTCTAGTTAATATTAAGAATAAATAAAACATTCTATGAAAAATAATTATCTCTAAAACATGTCTAAAAAAGTCGAATTAAGAGACATACGTTTGGTCCCCAGAAAATAGGTGTACTGATGATATTTTTCGTATTGGACGTAAGGACGGCAACAGGTTCACCACCGGTCACGAAACCCCGCAAATGTTTTCGGAGAAATGACTTAATTGTATGGATCTCATTCTATCCCAGTATTGGGAATAGCGCGAAAATATTTTTTTATTAAATACCAGAAATAATATTAAGCTGACCGAGGTTCTAAACTCCTAAATTCGTGGGTTTACCCCGCAAAAGTAAAAATTTACACACAGCTTTGATACAATTCCGACAAGTGGGCCATCCCCTGAAATCTCAGTTTAAATAATGACTCTCTTCTTATTAATTCCACAATTCGAATGACAAATCTCCCGCATCTTGAATCCACACATCTCGTGGTCACGTCTAACTTATTATGAATTAATCATGCACGCATAATGAGCGTATCTCTCAATTCACAGCTACCGTGTGCCTCACATATGATAAAAAATACGTTCACGCCATTCCCAAAACAGGAGTAGACAGAGCTTTAGTCTAGACAATGAAGTCCTTCCGATTTCGTTGGTACGATCCAGCCACCTGGGGATCACATTTAAGTGATAATCTTAATGTTCTCTGCTTGTAAAAACCACGTTAATGTTCGCCCTTACAAAGCTTATGCTACTATACCGCCGAAGCTATTTCACGGTTAAATTTACACGGAATATTTCTTTAAAATATTAGAGTAAAGTACGAGGCAGGCTCGTACTTGATTATATAAAAAAAATATCTTCACGCAATTCCTAATACAGGGGTAGACAGAGGTCTAGTCTAGACAATTAAGTCCCTTTGACCCACCTTCCACCGAAGATATTTTCGGGACAACGTGACAGGTGGTGAGCCCGTAGCCGTCTTTATGTCCAAGCCAACGATCTAATTCGTACGTAAGTTTTTGAAAAAACTCATTAGTACTGCCACCTGGGGATCGAACTCGGGTCTCTTGACTCGAAATTCCGACCACCCAACCACTCGGCTATCGTGACTTAATATTTTATAGATTTATATAATATTTTAAAGAAATATTCCAAATTTAACCGTGAAATAGCTTCGGCGGTAAGCATAAACTTTGATTATGTCTGATTTCGATAAGTTAAAGAAGAATATTTATCTACCTGTTATCATTTATCAAAAGTTGTAATAGGCGCTCTCTGGCGGAAAAAAAAATAAAAAATTGTACAAAATAAAGGGCAAAGTATTTTAAAATAAAAATAATGAAAGAAAAGAAAAAAACAACTTTAGAGATTAAAGATAGCCTGCCTTGCCTGCCCGAGCATAAGCATGAAGTAGATATGTAGCAACCATCACCTTAATAATTATTAAACACATAAATAAAAAATCACAAATCTTCACTTCACACAACAATATACATAATATATACATGTTTTTAGAATCCATTTCTTTACATTATGTGGGTGATTTTGTATGTGAGGTTATCATGTAATGAAATTGTTGAATTAATTTTAGAGTAATTTCGTACGCATTAGTCTGTCTGGCTCATATCTTCAATCATTTTACTTTTATAAGGTATAAATGTCGTGTCTGCCATGCCATTGTGTCCGTTGCCCGCTCTAATTCTTCTACTTTCATTTTTTTTCTGCGACATCCATTATCATTGTATCGGGTTCGAGGTTATGCAACATTTTGCTTTTAAAGCTTTGATATAATTTTGCTGCTTTGTGTCGCGACCAATTTATATTTTCGGTTTAACAACTGAAGCATTGGCATTTATACCGTAAAGTAATAGTGTTAGAGATGAGAATTGCGATGGTGAGAGCTATTAAGAACTACTGTAATAGCAAAGAAATGTTTGTGGGATGGCTTGATCGTGACTTCGGACGTCATTGGTGCCTCCATTACGCAAGTAAGTATAATTACCTTAGTTGAAAGTAAGAAATTAGCGAATACGCTAAGTATAAATACATTTTTTTTTGTTCAAATATACACGTCTCTAATAGAAATGTATACTATCATGTGATTTTTATTAAAGTTCTTTCAGTGTATCATTCTTTCAGTATGATGTTATACCGTATTATAAATGTATTATTTCATTTGCCACGCTTTGCTGTGGCTCATGTTGTAAAAAAATTATAAAAATAGTAATCTTTGAAGACAGACCATACCATAAAATATCATCTGATAGACTAGCAATCGGTTACCATGGCAATCAATGAAGGTCTCTCATAATCACAGTCTAGTAGGTTTCGTAGCAATCCATGGCTCATGTCATATCCTCACACATTACTACCACTTCATGATCGGCCGAGGTTGATGAGTATACCTTGAATGACGTTCAATTGATACCGTTCAGTTATTTTGAGAATAAGGTTAATAATCTTATGCCAAACGTTATTGATGAGACTTGAACCTTGGGCCTTGGAACAGTTGGTCACCCTCCCGGTGATAAGCAAGTAACCGGAATTGAGAATAATCTAGTCTTCCCCCTGTGTTCGAACTTCAGATAATCTTATAATGTTTAGTGTAGCCTGTTCACCTCTGCTTTCAGCTACAAAATCTTCTCGTCGGTCCTCAGTATGCATGAGTTATATGTTGCCAGGTCCAGTCGTCGTGGTTTGCGATTCAATTACACCCCTTCATTACGACCGCCACCACCTTAGCCAGTACTAGCGGGGTTGCCGGGAACAGGGGACCATTTTTATGTTCTCATTACAGGAGGGTTTTTTCGTTGTTACCACGCTTGTTCGAGGTTACCATTTTTTTTTCGTTTTAATAGTTTGATATTTAGAAGTTCCTCTATCAACTTTTACGACACACATATGACGAAATAGGATGGCAGATTCTATTATGCCGCTGCCATATAACAAACAAGTAGAGTTGTTAAAATTGTAGACCATTGTTCAGCTTTTAAGACACCTATGGTCGGACGGGTTTGGCGTTATTTTTAATTCCGACAGACACACGAAAGTAAAAAAAAAAGATGAATCTCATATTGGTACAAAATTACGAAATGAAATATGTCAACAGTGGCGATCGATTTGTGTCTTTTATATCAATGAGGAATCGGTTATTTCTAAAATAATTTATTTGTTTTATTTCAAAAATTTCTAGGGAACCTATATTTCAACTTTTTCGTCATAGGTGTAGTATTCTGAAACTACAAAATTGATAGAAACTGTGCTGATGGTTATTTAAATTTAAAGAAAATGTTGAGTAATTTTTTTCTGAATACAACATCTAGTATATTTTCTTATTCTTGTGTTAAATGATTAGCCTTTTTTAAACCCCACGGTGTTCCGCCTTCGCCGTATATTCGCAAGGCCACGGGAAATCTTCTCACACTTCCAACCCCATCCGTGCTGGCTTCATTAGGCAGCTCCTGGAGAGAGACTGACTGAGAATGAAAACACAGACGCATTTACCTCTATGGTCTTCAAACCCACGTGGGTAACGAACACCACCGAGTCCGCCATCCGGAGGCCATGGCCCTTCTGGCGCGAAGGGCAGGGAGAGAGGCGCCTCGCAATACCGTCGCACTCTTCTTCCCGCGCGGTCCCACCTAGGCCGCATCAGCGGTGTGATACCCGCTAGCGTCGCGAAGGATAAGGAGTAAAGCAGACGGTAATACCAATATTCCTCTTTCACCTCAACTTTACCTTGCTATAGAGGACAAGGAGAGCGGTGCAAAGGCAACGACGCAGACACACAGCCCACCAACACACTTAGTGGACTGACCAAGCAAAGAAAGGCCGCCCATGTAGGTTCCTCTTGGATCACTCTGAGTGTAAGCCCTATGCCCAACCGTCACAACAAGGCTCCGTTAAGGATCCGACTGGGAGGTAAATGATCTGCCTGCGCCAACAAGATTCATAAACGCCACAGCGTTTGGTAATTAATAGGTTATCTGTCTTTATTGTTACAATACAGCAAATTCAATCAGAAAATTAACTAATGTGTTTCTAAAATCTCTTAAATAAGCATAAAGTAAACAACATTTTTTTATAAAAATATGAACAAGACAAAAAACCCCAGTCATCTAAAGTACAAAGAACATAAAAGTTTTTCTCTAAATGGATTTTATTAAATTCGATAACAAAGATTAAGAGAAAAACAATGGAATTTGTTAAAGCAATTACTTTTTTATTAACTGCCAGTACAGTACTCGTTAATAACGAGTTACAAAGTGATCTAAAAACACCAAAACTAAATGGTTAGTGAAGTAGAGCGCGATAACACTTGTGTAGTAGGTTTAGTTTTTAGGCAACGAATAAATAAAGTTAATTGCGAATGGAAGCTGGTATGCTTTCGTTATGTAAACGGTTATGCGTGAATTTCTAGTTACAAACATGTAAATCGGGATTACTGGACTGTTACAAATTGTGATCAGAAATGGAAGTCGTTATCTAGTAATATACTAATAATAATTTAAATGATTTATAAATCGTTTCTTATGTATACGTGATGTAAATATAATTATATGCCACGATAGCGAAATCGAGTTCGCTGCATTCATTGAAATCTCAACTCTCGGTGAAATGATGGTCGAAAAGACAAAATTGTCTAGATCTCCGGCTACGTCTGTATTAGAATATGTATGAAGAAAACGAATGGGCTAAGGCTAAGGCTTTAAGACAGCGATAGCTTCACCATATGGCGTGTCGTCATGTAAATAAGATCAAATGAAATGTAATGACGAGCTGTCATGACCTTTGATCAGCTTTTAAGTAAAAATTTTGTAATTTTTTTTTACGTTATATAACTACAAAATTTCTCCTAGTTATACTGAACCTTTTCCTTAAATATTCTATGCGCTCTAGTTTTTACATTAAAAGGAGATTGTTGCGGTGTTGAAAGGTTAATATGTCACAATATGTAAGAAAATAAACCAATTTGTGTTCCATTATACGCTAAGGATAGGTTTTAAACTGGCGTTTGGTTTTTTAGGACTGCCGTGAACAAGTGACGTACATACCGGTTATCATGTCGCCACCTCTAAGGTCCCGGGTTCGATTCACGGCGGGGTCAATATAGAAACTGTAGTCACTTTCTGTGGTACCTTCGTTGTTCTTTTCGATTTCATAACACAAGTGCTTAAGCTACTTACTATGGGATCCCGAGCCTTTCTTTCTAAAGCAATCAAATTGCAATAGGTCTGTAATTTTTTTTGAAAATACATAACATTCAATACTCCCATTTTTAGGCATTTATTTTAATTTTTAGATTATGATACGATAGCCGAGTGGTTCGGTGGTCGGAATTTCGAGTCGAGAGACCCGAGTTCGATCCCCAAGTGGCAGGCTCGTACCAATGAGTTTTTCAAAAAACTTATGTACGAATTACATCGTTGGCTTGGACATAAAGGCGGCGACAGGCTCACCACCTGTCACGTTGTCCCGAAAATATCTTAGGTGGAAGGGGGGTCAAAGGGACTTAATTGTCTAGACTAGAACTCTGTCTACCCCTGTATGGAGAATTGCGTGAAAATATTTATTTATTTATTATTTATGATACGATGTGAGATGATTTTTAAGCATAAGTTTAAAGGAGTTCCTTTAAAACTCTTACATATATTATAATTATGAACATAAATTATGTTAAAATCATTATCTGAAGGCAAATTCCAACTGATTTCTTCCTTTATATTTCTATATTTTATATGAATTTTTGTTTGGCTTTGTTCAGTCTCTATTGACATTGGAATTTAATGATTACAGAGGGATAGACAATGATTTTTGTCGTTATTTTCAAACTTGTCTCGCAACTTTACACGTAGAATTTGCTGAGGAAATTAATTCCATGGGCTGATGACCTTGACAGTAAATGAGTTAAAAAATATCTTCTCGCATATTGCCAATACTGAGGTAGACAGAGGTCTACATTTAAGTCCTTTTGACCCATCGTTCATCGAAGACTATATGGGACAACGTCGTCTATATTTCTAAGCCGTTTAGGATTCATAAGTAACAAAATAACTTTATTTTTAATATATTATCTGTACTGAGACCCAGAGATGTTCATCCGCAGAGAAACACCGAAGGAAATATTAATAAAATTCGAAAGTTATTTCCTTGCGATAAACTTTGTCAACCTCGGATTTAATCATTATTGTGACTTCGAAGAATGTCCTTACTCTCTACACAGATGACAGTTTTATGTTAAGATGCTTGGTTACTAACAAATAATGTCGAGTGGTTGGTTAGAGAATTTTATCCGAAAAATGTCATATGAATTGAGTCGTACCTCAAGCCTGCCAATGAGTACTTCATAATCATAATCTACGATTCGGCTGATTTGGAAGGGCTTAATCTTCTGTCTGTGACCAAACTTAAAGTTAGTTATACCGTTTGTAAGCCCTTATACTTATAATAATATCTGAATGTATTTATATACTTTCGCTGAAAAAAAAAATAATAATTATTACACATAATACTGGTCGCCATGACATGCATTCTGAGACCGTACGGGTCTAGGGTCGGATATTTCAGACGGGCATCATTAGCAGTACGCTAATTTTTATTATTGTGAAGCTCGATTTAGATGCAATCCATTAATTTCTAGAGTTCAGAGATCTCTAGTTCTAGAGTCCAGAATATATAGTAATACGATCTCATTTAATAAGTCTCTATACAAAACATTTTAAATGTTATTCTGTTCTCCATACAATCTGTTATGGCGTTGGAATATTTCTTCCCGTAATTGCCGTAATAGAGGAATAAGGAAATGCCTTAAAAATTTAGTTTTCTGCTGACTCATATCAGGATAACAATCTCGACAACAAATATACATAAGTGAAATTATTTCAAATTTAAATGAAATATGTAAAAAAAATTTGAATACAGATAAAAATTTTATATTATAACGATGAAGATGATCATGCACTGTTTATTGTAATATATGTGTATTTAAAACACTGGGTTACGCGTTAAATTAAACTCTTTATTCTATATGTGAACCTTAAAGTGTAAAGGACAGAAAACAATAGGTAGTTAAGTTTAAGTGTCTTTACTGACTGAATTTTGAGTGATAAACGTGTGTAAATTGCATACGTTTCACTGTAATTAGGTCAAAGAATTCATAGTAGCGACGTGTTTGATGACGGGCTTTGTGAGTTACTTATATAAATGCCCGTAAAAATCTACTGCAGGATATAAGCCTCTCCTGTATTGAGGTTTTCCCACAAAGGACTCAGACACCCCGCAGCTTTGATTATAGCACAATGTATCACAAAATAGTTTTCAGAATTATATATATATATATATATATATATATATATATATATATATATATATATATATATATATATATATATATATATATATATATATATATATATATATATATATATATATATATATAATAGAATGTCTTCGAGAACAGGAAGGTGGATCGAATGGACTTAAATGTCCTTTTACTAGGATAGACATCTGTCTACCCTAGTATTGGACATGGCGTGAAGATATATTTATCTCCGTTCATTTTCTCTGGTTATAAACCTTTCTTGGACTTCTAACGATATTTCAAAACCAAAGTGCTCAAACATTATAACATGAGATTTTTGTACATATAAGATAAAATGAGGCATATAAGATATTTATTTATTTATTTATGCTTTATTGTTAACACCATTTAAAAAAAAGGTAATAAAAGGCGGACATAAATCATATGGCATTCTCTACCAGTCAATCTTACTTGATAAAGAGAAATTTTGTTGTAAATATTTAATATTTACCACAAAATTTGTCTTCTAAGATAATATTTGCCCTGATTTTTTTTCTCCTTGCATAATCCTGGTTGGTAGGCATTAAGTCCCCTAATTGTACATTCATTTAAGTTTGCAATGAAGTTTTTTTTTTTGATAATAATAATAATATTAAGATGAAAGTTTAAAAAATTAAATAAATAAATAAATATCTTCACGCAATTCCCAATACAGGGGTAGACCGAGGTCTAGTCTAGACAATTAAGTCCCTTTGACCCACCTTCTACCGAAGATATTTTTGGGACAACGTGACAGGTGGTGAGCCTATCGCCGTCTTAATGTCCAAGACAACGGTATAAATCGTCCATAAGTTTTTGAAAAACCTATCCTACGAGCTAGGTACGAGCCTGCCACCTGGGGATCAAACTCGGGTCTCTTGACTCGAAATTCCGATCACTCAACCACTCGGCTATCGTGACTTACTACAGAATAAAATATGCATATGTGTAATGTGTGTAAGCAACGTACATAACGTAAATAACATATTGAAAGAACATGTAATGTTAGGTACAATGTAGCGAGTTAAAAGTATACTTGTTTATATTTAATTACGTCAATAATGTGTTTATCAATACGACAGTAACAAGATGAATCAAGGTGAGACAAGATCTGCCGCGGAAGACGCAGATGAGCATGGAAAGATAAATTGATTATTAATAATTTTATGATAAAGCTAATTTACATGCAAGTTATCCGTAGCCGGTCTGAGTCAAATCATTCAAAATGTATCGTAATAATGTTCACAACCTGCATTCATTCCAAGATTATTATTGAGGTTATTGTCTATTTTCTACATTTTGCAATAGACAATAGCATACGATCTCATTTGTCGGTTTCATAGTGATGTCTTATACATTATCTGTTATTAAATATGTTATATTGTTACTAGTACATGGAAGTTGATAGATGCAGGCGGTTCAGGGCCGTTCTGTGTGGTAGTTTTGGGCAGGCGTATGTTCAACAGTGAGCTTTTGATAGGTTGTAAAGAGAGGAAAGAGAATACTAATATAACTGGTCTGACTTTTCTCTTGAGAAAATTTTTTGTTTCCATGTATTCAGGGTTAAGAAATCAGACAAAAAATCTTTTGATCTCGACTAAATTATATATATGTGCAATATAGTTCAGACATGCACCGAGATACTCAATAGGTAATTTGAATGAATGATGTAACTTTGATGGACTTTAGATTCTATATTAATTTACTATGAATAAATAATATTTTAGCTTGTTATGAAATTCTGAAAAGTATTTGAAAATGTCAAGCGAAATGTCATCGGATTTTCAGAATCTAAATTCTATGGAAAAGATAAAATAAATAAATAAATTTTTATTAGCCATACGTATAAAACAGCAATATTTACATGTAAAACTAAATAAAGAAATTAGCAGACAGCGTGGACTGCCAACAAAGTAAAAACGAAAGCAATTAATTAAAAAAAATATATCATTAATTAGAATCTGTTGACCGTAAGATACCGAACGCATTCGTCACTTATATCTATAGATTTACAGAAGATTTAAGTGCGAAAATAATCCAACGCGCTTTAAGAAATTACGATTAAAAAGTATTTGACGACCTCCGTGGACGAGAGGCCCTCGTTCAATTCCCGATCGGGTCAATATAGAAAACACTTTTTCTACATTTTTTCGGGTCTGGGAGTTTGTGGTATCTTCGTCATTACACAATACATGTGCTTACCATTCCATAGTACAAGTTCTCAAGCTGCTTACTTTGGGACCAGAGTAATGTATGTGATTTTGAACCATCTGTGTTTGTATTTTGCCTATTTTATCATATCATTCCTATGTTCTGCTGTGCACTTTTACGGAGGGCTGTTAAGAAAGTTGCGTAAGTATAAGTGGCACGTGAAATTTTCGTCACTGTAATGTTTACTGTATCTAATGCTAGACTTTCGTCCTCAGATTCGTCTGTGTGGACTATATGAGTTCAACTGTTTGACTGTTTACTTAAAATGTACCCTTTTCGTGAGAAGTGTCTTAAAATGTTTTCTTTCATGACATCCTCTACTAATAATAATCTGCGCAAAGTTAAATCTCAGATGTTACTCTTACTGATACATATTTTGTTATTATTAGATAAAAAAAGTCACGATAGCCGAGTGTTTGGGTGATCAGAATGCGAGTCTAGAGACCCGAGTACGTTCCCTGATGGCAGGCAGGCAGCCAAAAATCTAAATTACCAATAGGTATTCTCAAAAAACTTGTGTATGTATTTATGTTAATTATTATTAGAACTTTTCGTTAAAGAGTACTTGGATTTATAGTCGTATGCACCATACAAATTATTATAAGAAAATTATGAATTTGATAGAAGCGGAAGAGGTACCACGTCAGGATTGATGATGTTTCACAAGAACTGAAAATGCCTCTCGGGCCATTTAAAATATAATAACAATGCAGTCATTGCGTGCTGGTGCTTTTAAATATCCTACCATAAAACTTACAAAGATATATGTGTTGTAGTTTACGCGATATTCAAACAAATAGACAGACCAAATATCAACGTATTTTCTTTAAACCTATGTTGGGTACACAGAGCTCGATAATATACAACACAATATCAATACTTTGTTAAAGCAAATAATGAGCAATGTCACGCTGCTGATCGCTGATCGAAATTAGGTACGAATTAAAAATATTTAATTAAAGAGTTTTTTTTTTAAATAAACAATTCAATTTAGCACTTATTTTCCTGCTGTTATTGCAGCAATTCCTGTGATTTCAACTACGTGAATGCATCACGTATCGTCTTTTTCGATAACCACAATGGTAGTCATTACTAAATTTCAGAGACGCTGTTTTATTATTTTTCCTTGTGCAATTAATTTTAAAAAGGCGAATCACAAGTTAACGAACACAGTAATATTTTTTGTGAGTTCAACATACTGTAAGGGTGTGTGAGTTTCAGGATTTAATGTAGTGTAATATTTTAAATTAATAATAAAAAATATAAAAAATATCTTCACGCTATTCCCAATACAGCGGTAGACAGAGGACTAGTCTAGACAATTAAGTCCCTTCGACCCACCTTCCACCGAAGATATTTTTCGGGACAACGTGACAGGTGGTGAGCCCGTCGCCGCCTTTATGTCCTAGCCAATGATGAAATTCGTACATAAGCATTTGAAAAACTCATTGGTACTCCCACCTGGGGATCGAACTCAGGTTTGTCGACTCGAAATTCCGACCACCCAACAACTCGGCTATCGTGACTTTTAAATTAATAAAAAAATTTAAAGACTAGAATACTTCCTTAATCGTAGCTGAACGTTAGAATTGCAGTAAAAATATAAAACAATGTACAACCGTATAGCCAGAAAATTGTTTATTCCTTAAACCAGAAATTTATTAGTGGCTCATAAAAATCAAAATAAAATTAATAAGTAAATATCTTCACGCATAGTTCCCGAAAGGGTAGCAAAAGAGGAATCGCGACGGGTCCCAATCCTTACATACTTCTTCCGCTTCTTTCAAATTCATTATTTTCCTCATTCACACAATTAACTCACATGGTCTTCGAAAGCTAGTATTGGTCTACTTTCACCCCTTTTATGATAATTTTCATGCCGTATATTTTTCGCTCATTCGTTTAACGTGCGCAAAACATCGACACTTGCCATCCATTTTACGTAGTTTATGGCTATTATCCAATATCCATTTTAGTGAGAAGATCATCTTTCAAACCTGTCATATTGCGAAGTTCTTCGTTTCATATTCGATCGGCAAAAGTAATGCCGCATTTCCGAAGAGATCGCATTACCACTACATTCAGTTTGTTTAAATGCTACTTCTGGCATACCCTGTAACCTGTAACCAGCGCTGATTTATGTATCGCAAGGAATTACATATTATTACTATTATATTAACATCAAATTTATCATAAGCATGCCTCTAAATGTTTAATCAAACGATGTAGTATAGCTCCATACGTGCATCGAACTCGAAGCTTCTAATTTAAATTCAGATCACGCAACCAAACGGCTATTGTGGCTCGTTTGAGCGACACCTTCCTCAAGACTTGCGAGAACAGAAGGCCACAAGTACAGAAATAAAGGAATCGCCGCGCTACTGTTAGTGTTACTTTATTAGTGCACCAAACAATTGCAGTAACTGGACGTGAGCAGCGCGCGATCAGCTCGCGAGCGGCTCGTGGGCGGCGTTTTCGGGGCGAATTCGTAGCGAATATGCCGCCTTGTGTGTGTGAGCTTTGTGTGTTTCGCTAAAGAGGCGCAAGAAACAATTACAGTAACTGTAACTAGGGGCATAAACGGCTAACAAGCGGCGCGTTTTAGGCGCATTTGGTGTGAATTCGCCGCGTATATATATATATATATATATATATATATATATATATATATATATATATATATATATATATATATATATATATATATATATATATATATACATATATATATACATATATATATATATATATATATATATATATATATATATATATATATATATATATATATATATATATATAGATATATATATATATATATATATATATATATATATATATATATATATATATATATATATATATATATATATATATATATATATATATATATATATATATATATATATATATATATATATATATATATATATATATATATATATATATATAAGCACTTGAGGTACGGGAATCGGAAACAACGAAGGCACCACAAACACCCAGACCTGAGAAAATGTAGAACAATTGGTTTTTCTCCATTAACTCGACCGGGAATCGAACCCGGGACCTCGAGATGGCGACACCTTGAAAACCGGTGTTCGTCACCAACCGCCACTCGTCCACGGATCTCGTCAACTTTAGATATATCGGATGAATCTTGTCGTTAAAGCTTTACAATGTATTACGATTTACATCACAGACATAAAATATTGTGTCTGTGATGCAGTCGAAGAAGTGTTTATGATGTCCAAGTTGGTGGATCGGCCGACAAAAAAATTTCAAGTTATTATCAATATTAATTTGGAGGTCATTTAAAGCCGATAACGACAGAAACGCTATCGAAGCTTTTAATTAGTAACCTGAACTTAATTAAAATCTCGTTTGATATTATGTTTTTAAGAACGAGAAATTTTAAATAATTACTGCTGTGTTTAGTTGAACCACCTCCTTCGTTACTCTCTTACACAAAATTAATACGACCGATGACAGACAACTACGTCTAAAGTGCAAAGCGTCTGGTTCTGCGTTGAATTGTAAAACGTGGCATTTATGGAAAAGCCTCCTTGAGGCCTTCTTGCTTGTTATCATGTGTACTATTTTGCATCTTGAAAATAATAGCTGTTCCAGTTACCCGTTATGTCCTAACCTCATAGCGCAGCGTGTGTCTTATTAATACGACAATATATTCAATAAGGTTAAATCATGTCAAAATTATTGATAGAATGTCTAATCGAATTAATGATGCAATAGCTGGTCAAGCACCGTAATAGTAAGTAATTTATTCGCCGGGGAATAGAATTGAACCCGTTATGGCGAAGTGTTCGAATGCTTCTGAGAAGTTATTGTTGTCGCTTCGGTCATTGACTCCGTTTCAGAATGAGGAAATAAACTACATAAAAAGATCTTTTTTGGGAGTTCATCAGTGCATTTAATTTATCCTTATTAATCTATACGGGGGCCCGTTAGCCTATTTGCTAGTGACGCTGCCTTCGAAGGGTTCGAATCCTTGAGGCAAACATTTATGATGAATTCCTAAATTACGTTTATAAGAATTCGAGTCTTGCGTATTTATATTAAAAATATCTTTACGCTATTTCCAATAGTGTAGATAAAGGTCCATACAATTAAATCCTTCCGATCCAACTATCACCGATAACATTTTTTGGGCAACGTGACAGAGTACGATCCTGACGTCATCTTTATATCCAGGCCAACGATATAAGTGTACAAAGGTTTTAAAAAAAAATCTTTAGTTCTAGCTTACCACTTGGGGATCGTATTCGGGTCTCTTATCTCGAATTCCGAACACCCAACCACACCGTTCTCGTGACTTCAAATGTATGTATGAATATTTATAAATATGTAAGTGTATCGTATTGTTACATTGGACACTAAGATGGCGATAGACTCACCACCTGTCACGTTGCCCCAAATAGGCTTCGTTATACGGTAGGTCGAAAGATAATTGTCTAAACCTCTGTCTTCTCCATTATTAGTAAAATGCATGAAGGCAAAAGTAACTCACTGCAAATTTTATAATGATGAAAAGTCACGATTGCCGAGGGTTGGGTGGTCGGAATTTCGAGTCAAGAGACTCGAGTTCGATCCGCAGGTGGCAGGTTCGTGATGGTTTTTCTAAAACTTGTGTTCGAATTATATTGTTGGTTTAGACATAAAGACGGCGATAGGCTAACCACCTGTCACGTTGTCCAGAAATTTTCTTCGGTGGAAGGTGGGTCAAACGGACTTAATAGTCTAGACTAGACATCTGTCTACCCCTGTATTGGAAGTTGCGTGGAGATATTTTGTTTGTTTTTAATTTATGAATCTAAGGTAGAGTTCGAAAAATTCTTTTAGATTAGATTTTACTTTGCAACGACTTTAAAAACGGCTGAGTAACCTCATCCTGTTTTTTAATCCATCGTAAGCTTTCTAGTTTATTTTACAATTTTTTAGAAAAAAGCTGCTCCTATTTATACTTACATTGGTCTAAAATTTATTGATTTAGAGAGATTAAAAAAACATTCCATCTCTAATAATTGTAAAATGGGGTAGCAAATTTAATATTGTATTTTTATTAAATTTTTAAAGCAAGTAAGTTATACTGAAATTTTTATTCTTAAATTAAAGAGAAATTTTTAAAAAAATTAACTGACAAGGGTCAGTAAATTTTTTCAGTATCAGTTGCCAGTCGATTGTCATGTGTAGTGGAAAATAGTTGCGATGCGATTATCGACGGTTACCGACGGTTGTCGACGAATACGTAAACGTGGAACAAATTGTCAGACTGGGTATGTCCAACTTCGACCAAATTTCCGAATAGTAGTTAATCGACGAATCCAACTCGGCTGGGCAGGGTTTGGGAAACTGCAGCACATCTCGTAGAGTATTCAAAGTTAAGATGAAAGTATACAACCAGTGCGTATTGCCAGTAATGAAATTGAATCCGAGACGTGGTCCTTCACTGCATGACGCATGAGGAAGTTCAAAGTTGCGCAGCGTGTATGGCAAGGGCTGTGCTCGGTGTTTCACTGCGTGATAGAATCCGTAATGAAGACATCAGCAGTAGAACCAGGGTAACTGGCGTAGCCGTTAGGATCAGCACGTTGAAGTGGTAATGAGCCTATGTTCAGCTGTGGACTTCTGATAGACTGTTATGATGATGATGATAGCTCATTCTGAAATACTGTAATATGTGTTAAATGATTTTAGACCTTAGACGTTAAATGTAGATTTTCTATATAGTAAAAAGTCACGATAGCCGAGGGTTGGGTGGTCGGAATTTCGAGCCATGAGACCCGAGTTCGATCCCCAGGTGGCAGGCTCGTACCAAACAGCAGCAGCAGGGTTTTTCAAAAACTTATGTACGAATTATATCTTTGGCTTGGACATAAATAATGTGACGGACTCACCACCTGTCACGTTGTCCCGAAAATATCTTCGGTGGAAGGTGGGTCAAAGGGACTTAATTGTCTAGACTTGACCTCTGTCTACCACTGTATTAGGAGTTGCGTGAGGATATTTATTTATTATATTTTATTTTCTATAATAAATGTGATTATAACATTATCATAAACATGATACGCTTGAAAATCGAATAGCGTGCAAAACTTGTAAAACAGTTCATCTAGTTTAATGCTGTGACCCAGTTAGACGTATCCATATCAATTATTACCACTCCACCCCACTCCGAAATTGATTTGAATCACGCAAAACGAATTACAGTGCCCATTTCTTATAGTACTGTAACGTTATTTACCTACATTAGATTCGGTGATCGATGAGATATTTAAACAAGTAACGGTTTAGCAAGGTTTAACTGCGGGCGGTAGGATGGAATATTCAAATTCTCGAATCAATTTCCCCGGCGGTTCCTGTAGTAATCAATTGCGATAATATAGTACACGCAAACGCTCCTTAGTCGAAGAGCCGATTGTAAAAGTATCATCGTAAATGTAATTACGGACTGATTTAACTGTAATGAATTGAATACCTCTGTACGGTTGTGTATTATTTTTTAAATGAGAGTAAACACTACCTGACTTCTTCCTGTACATATATGAATGATATTTTATATGAATTTTTGATTAGTTTATTTTTTTATTTTTTAAAATAATCAATACCTTCACGCTATTTTCCGGACTTGTTTTGGCTGAGGTCTTAAAAAAAAGATTTTTTTTTAATTATAAGATCGATATATAAGATTTGAAGGGAATTTATAATAAATTGCTTTTGCCTTTCCATAAGGAAGAAGTCACGAGACATTAATACAAAAATATCTTCACGCACTCTGCGGTAGGTCATTAATTTGAACTAAATATCTACCTCGTAATTATTTATTCATTGATGCTTTGAATGAAATTTATTTAAGTGTTTGATTAATTTCATTAGCAGTGTTTGGTTGAAATCACATTATGGATGGTCGGAATTCTAGTCAAGATACCCCAGTTCGATGCCCATTTGAATTTTTTCAATTATATGATTTATATCGTTGGCTTGGACATTGAGGCGGCGACGGGCTCATCACCAGTCATGTGACCCTGAATACACTCCGGTGAAATTTGAATAGAAAGACTAAATTGTCTAGACCTTTGACTACCCCTGTATTGGTAAAAGCGTGAAGGTGTCTGGTACTAGATCTCAAATCCGTTAGCCGTGCATGGAGGTTATGGCAAGTACTCCTCACTGTGAGGACCTAATTCCTGTTCATATATAACGCCCTGTTAAAGTCCACAGTAGAACATAGGCCTCTCCCGTAAGGCTTTATCATAATCGCCACGTTTTGCAAGCGGATTGATTATCGCAGTACCAGACATATTATCTTAGACGCTCCTGCCCATCGCCTGTCTCATGAATTCTGGTCTGGTATTTTTTCCCAATAGTTATCACGCCATTTGTCGACAGCCAATTGCATTTTCAAGGCTTTTCTCTTGTCTCTGTCTCTCAAGGGAACAGCATATTCTGACGCCGTAACCACATAGAACAACCACAACCAATGGCAAAAACTAATTAAATTCTCTGCTGCAATACATACGTACAGATAGTGACAACTTCACATACATTGCTCTGATCTCAAAGTAACCAGCTTAACTCGTTTATTGTGTAATAACAAAGGTACCACAAAACCCAGACCCGAGAAAATGTAGAAAAAGTGTTTCCTGCATTGAGAATCGATCACGGGACTACAGAGATGGTGACTCTATGAAAACCGGTGTGTGTGCCACTCGTCCATGAAGGTCGACTACAATAAAAACATTATAATGATATGGAAAGCATTAAGTTCTTATTTAATTTAAGACAACGTTCTATTATGCTAGTAATATCATCTCGTCAGTTTGGTAGCTGATTGGTAGAACTTGCACAGGTAATTTTTTCATGTTTATCTATTGTTTTTTATGTTTATGTATCTGCACAACACGCGCCGTTTTCATTATTAAATAAAATTACATGCTGTATCGTATTATGTTTATACCTTTGATAAATAAATTAATAAATATTAAATTGATCATTTAAAACCCCGATCTTTAAACTCCTGATGAGACCCTCATAAATTACGATTAATTTTCACAGATCAGTTCGATCACATCAGGTTATCAAAATTGGACCCTTCATTTGGGAGCTACGATGCCATAAACAGACACGCAGATACACACCTAACTAATAATATTCCTTTTTTGTGAAGGGATAACAAGGAAAGTTTAAATTCGGTTTAGAAAATAATATTATACATTGTCTGCTCTTGAATATTTGGATTAAATATTTTTCTTATACCTTGAAAATTCATATTACATCTAAACTGCGTCGGTGGTTAGAATGAACGCAAAGATAATAAATAAATTTAAATATCAAGTGACACGCACGGGATACGAAACGCGACCTTCGCCATTACCGTGGTAACTCCCCTACCTCTGTGCCACCGTATCCATTACGCATGAGTCGAAATTCTATATCTCCCTTTTTCTAAAAAAAAGTCTTTGGGAGTGGCGTTGGCGACATCTGCCAGATGATGTTCTACCTTCCAGCTCATGGTTCATAAATTTACAGCTATGAAACTTTAATACAAATGCAATTTTTTTTCAATAAATTTTAAAGCATGTAAGCTATGAAACCTCTGTCAGATGTTTTTTTTAATATTTCGTTAATTTAGCAACAAAAATTCCAGCATGACTAATACGTTTAACTAATATTCAATAAAAAAAAAATTGAATAATATATAGTTAAATAAAATAAGAACATTATAATGATTTCTTGTACACGAATATTGTTACGCGAATACTACACATTTTAAATAAAACAATTTTTGGATTTTATCGCGTTTTTAACTAGTTTTTAACAAACTATTTTTACTTTCCGACGTATCGGATGCTTTACACCATCCATGGTAACGGGGGGACTGAGAAATACTAAAAAAATAGAAAAACTAAAATCCGAAAATCATTTTATTTAAAAATAAGAACAAAGAAGTAAAAATATATTTCGTGCTATCATTTGGGTAGTTGTCTTAAGCGCCTAAGGATTAACAGTTTCAGTTTAAATTAACATCGCACCGCAAACACGGATAGGAGATTATGAATGGATAATGCAAATTATTATCTTACGTAAGATGCATTCACTTCTTCCATTGACGTAGACACAATAATTATTGTTTTGATCTTAAAGTCGCAAAAAGTTCAAAGATTGTTTTTACAATTATTATTTTCGACTGTAAAATTATATAAATGAATTAAAGCTTTGTTACCATAACCAACGAAATGGGTATGGTAAATATTTTTCAACAGATATATAAAAGAGAAATCAGTTCGCCCGTTTTTTGATTCCATTTATAAGGTTTAGGTTACTGTATTTGATCAATGTGAACTGATTTCGGAAACATCTTGAAACATTCATACATACATAAGTACTTACTTCCATAACGACTTATGTATAAATCCACTGCATGACATAGGCTTTTTCGCATGGCAAGCTGTTTGGCGATCGTAGTACCAAACCCCTCGCACCTAAGAGGTTACTGCCCGACATCGGTTAGATTCAATTTAGTCTGTCTTTTATCTAATGGACTTTGTCTCATTTAAACTTTAGTTTTTCGAACTAAGCTAATATGTAGATGTAGAAATAGAAGTCATACGACGTGGCTTTAAAGGTGATAGACTCTTCTATGTATAAGTGTCATCAAGGTGAGTATTTACTCACCTAGGTGAGTAAATATTCACCTAGGTGACTATAACTATTTAGTTACCCCCATGACGGTGTCAAACTGCAGTGATTCGGTTTAAATAGAGAGTCAGTCAAACAGCTTAAGAGAGATCTTTGTACCAGAGAGTCAAAAATATGTCTCTTATCTGTTTATTTTGAAATGCAGTAGTTTCTTCCCATCAGGTAGATTGATAGCATGTTATTACTAGTACGTTTTTTACCGTAGTTCAATTAAAATATACATTTGATAGATAGATAATACATAAAAAAGTAATTATTTATTTAGTTTACAATCTGTATTTTAAACGTACCTGTATCGTAAACCTTAACAAATTAGTTAATAAGTTTAAAAAAAGTGGAAGCGGTTTTGAATTTCACCCATGGCAGTGGATTTTTAAATTTTTCATTAATATTATAATTTATAATTTAGTTACTATAACCGAGTGGTTGGGTGGCCGGACTTCGAGTCACGCCGAGTTCGACGCCCATGGTGGGTAGCCTCGTACAAATGGGTTTTTTCGAAAAACTTATGTACGACTTATATCGTTGGCTTGTACGTATAGACGGCGACGGGCTAACCACCACAATGTTGTCCCAAAAATATCTTCGGTGGAAGGTGGGTCGAAAGGACTTAATTGTCTAGACCTCTGTCTACCCCTGTATTGGGAATAGCGTGAATATATTTTGATTTTAAGTTTTAATATTATAATTAAAAAAAAATTAATGTGGGGCCTCTACAGGGCGATGTTCGACTCAATCTTGGACGATTTTCATTTTTGTCTTCGGATTGAAAGTTGCTAACATAACTACCATATGTGAAGCATACCTATGTTCTCAATACTGTGATAATTTCGCCTTGTGTGTACAAGGTTGTTCATACACAGTGCTTGTTCTGCAGTGTCACCTTGACATGAACAATAGTTAGCAGAACAATTACGATTTCCGTTGAATTGTTTATCGATGCGTTACTAATGTATAAGAATTATTGTTTTGTGTGTAACAAGATTTAAAATTTATCAGCAGATCATTTAGTACCCTAGATGTAATTAGAAAAAATGTAATTGAAATCACTTGCGTGTATCGATTATGTACTAGGAAGAACACTTTAAATTTTTCGTGTTCATAAAGTTTTTACAAACATAGACTTAGAGACTGACCAAGATTAGATTCATTAAAATTTTATCTTAAATAGGCCACGAGTCACCGCACTTCAGTAAACAAGGCAATATAACTAATTACAAGCAAAATTTATAGCTTAAAACTCAGTTTACTATATTATTATATAATTAAAATATTACGGAATAATAGTTTCAAGTAATAGCTAAATTATGATGAAAAAAAAATTAAAAAACATTTTTATGTACTTATATGAAAGGTATAAAAAATCGACTCCCGTTGAAGTCTTTTAAAAGGGCCTCTGTCAAAATTATTTAAGCGAAATGGAAATTTGTTTTAACATCTTTCTGTTCGTCTTCCGTTATATTTCAAGTATATGTATTTTATTAAATAAGATAGAATAACATTCTATTTTATTATTTATGTATAGATTATGTTGTTTATTAAGAGATTAACAAGAATAACATTTTTAAGAACAACATTCCTACAGTATAAGTTCACTCCCTGTAAAAATTCACTGTAGGACATTGGCGGCTGGGAGGTTTCCTTTTGAGAGACGCCCAATTTCCATAATCGCCACAAAAATCACTCAACGCGCAGCCCTATTAGCACAAGTACCCCACTTGTGCTTCGGTAGTCATTTACACTTAGGTGAATTGTTATTGATCTCAACTTTGCCACCTCTCTCCTTTTAAAAACGTGTATGTCCGCTACGCTCTTACAAGTGTGTCTTATCGGACTTGACATGTCCACGAAATAATATAAATTTTTTTTATTTCAAGAATTTGAAGTCTTAGTCATCTGATTTTTTAGTAGCAAATTTAAAGTAAATCATAGACTAGTCACCTTAAAGCTAGGAAGTGTCGAATACATATGGGAGATTTTCCTTATCTTAAAATATTATAAAAGTGGAAATACATTTGAAAGTTTGTCTAAGAAATTCTAATGAAAGTAATTTTTCTTGCAAAACAGACAATTTTGTTTCTTTCTATAACAACAATATCAAGCACATGTTTAAGGACATATTCAAGCAAGATCTTTTTAATATTATTTATAATATTATTTTGGGCTGGCAACTAGCACTAGCATCCTATCATAGGTTGCCAGTGTCTAAGCCGAAAACATTATTTTTAATTATTCTTGTGGTTGAGTTTAAATCTCATATATCTTCAAGTTAAAGACAAGAAGTCATTTAATATTTTATGCTATTAAAGTAATAATAATAAATAATAAATATAAATAAATATCTTCACGCAATTCCCAATACAGGGGTAGACAAGTCTAGACAATTAAGTCCCTTTGACCCACCTTCCACCGAAGATATTTTCGGGACAACGTGACAGGTGGTGAGCCCGTCGCCGCCTATTGCTATAAAAGATAATAATTATTTAAAAGAACTTGCATATGGTATTCGTGGACCTGGAGAAGGCATACGATAGGGTACCCCGTAAGGTTCTGTGGTGGTGTATGAGGGAGAAAGGACTGCCAGAGAAGTATGTGCGGCTTGTTGAGGCGATGTATAATAGAGCCAATACTTGCGTCCGGTCTGAGGCTGGAATCACAGACAAGTTCAATGTGTCGGTAGGTTTACACCAGGGTTCGGCTTTAAGTCCTTATTTGTTCCTTCTGATTATGGAGGCTCTGTCATCGAACATACAGGAGGAAGGACCCTGGTGTATGCTATTTGCTGATGACATTGTGCTTGTCGGAGAAAATGCACTTGAGGTACAGAGCAAGCTGGGAAAATGGCAAGAAAAACTGGAAAGTGTCGGATTAAAAATAAGCAGAACCAAAACGGAACACATGTTCTGTGACTTCAGTAGTCCATCCAGTTTTTCTCATATTGCCTTGGATGGTGTTCTCCTACCAGTCTGCTCCGAATTCCGTTACCTTGGGTCAGTGATCCAAAATGACGGCAATGTCGACCGGGACGTAAAGAATAGAATAAATGCGGGATGGATGAAATGGCGACAGGTCTCGGGAATAACTTGCGATCCACGCATGCCTCTTAAACTTAAGGGCAAAGTTTACAAAACGATCGTGAGACCTCCGTATTGTACGGATCAGAGTGCTGGGCAACGAAAGTGACGGATGAAAGAAGAGTGCATGCTGCTGAGATGAGAAGGTTGAGATGGATGTGTGGAGTGACTAGAAAAGATCGCATAAAGAATGAGTATATAAGGGGAAGCTTGAAAGTAGCACCAGTGACAGAGAAAATGAAGAGTGGTAGGTTAGCATGGTTCGGGCATGTAATGAGGAGGGAAGAATGTAATATAGGCAAAAGAATGTTAGAGATGAATGTGGATGGACGAAGAGCTATGGAGAGACCAAAAAAACGATGGATGGATTGTATGAAAGAAGACATGAGAAAGAAAGGAGTGAGTATTGACATGACGGGAAATAGAGGAGAGTGGAAGAAGAAGACATGTTGTGCCGACCCCATAAAGCATGGGATAAGGGCAGGAAGAAGAAGAAGAAGAAGAAGATTAAAGATAATAATTATTTTATTATTATCACATAATTAAAAATAAATTGTTTGATGATTTGAACCAGTAACGTTAAAAAAACGTAATAAATAAGTATCTTCAGGCAATTCTCAATACAGGGGTAGACAGAGTCTAGACAATTAAGTCCCAATGACCCACCTTCCACCGTGACTAAAAAAAGTATTTTCTATTATCACAAAAACTGACTAAACTTCCGGTACGGTGGTTATTGATCCGGTGGCCTTATTTCCTTGATATTTTATTACATATACACCACGGGGCGAATCTGGTCATAATTTATAATAATTCGTCAGTGTCAGCTCAAATACTTATCCGTTACAATGATGTCACTATCCTACGTTGAAATCAGGTTACAGATCATGACGCACGTTTACCAGAAAAATAATTAAAAGGATATTTTGCGAGTGTCACTTTGCGTTTAAGTTTAACAAATATTTTTCGAAATTTTAAGTGAAACTTAACTGGTATTATGCAATTCTGCTAAGATACGATATAATTTTGCTAAGACAATGGGATATCATACACTTATTTATTTATTTTTAAAGCACCTTATTTTATATATGAAAGGAACGAAGGCGGACTTAATGCTAAAAGTATTCTCTGCCAGTGAACCTTAATGTACTTTAGTTAAGTCATGATGTTATTAAGCTAGATTAAATTTGCAAACATATAACTATAGATGTTTAGAAATGGAATATATTATTTATATACCAAATTCAATGTATTCTAATGTTGGATTGTGGGGGTTACAAAAATATTACATAAAGACTAATTATTTAAGTCACGATAGCCGAATTCGGTTCGGCAGGCTCGTACTAATGGGTTTTTCAAAAAACTTATGTACAAATTATATCGTTAGCTTGGATTCTGTCTACCCCTGCATTGGGAATTACGTATTTATTTATTTACTAATTATTTAATGAAACAATCTTTTTCTTATATTCGTTCACGATTTAATTAATTTCTATTTTACTATTGATAGTCAAAAATTTAACATAATTAAAATTATACTGTTACCTTTAATACGTATTAGTTCTGCACACACTTGCGACGCTCGGGACTAACTTTTTATTGTATCTGGTCTAACGCTGTATGACCGATTAATGTAAAATAATTATAGAGCAATGTTATCAAGCTTAGCAGGTCAGAAGTCTACCTAGTCGTTGTTTCAACACATTTTTTAACAAATTCAATTGGAATAAACGACTATTGATGAACAATTAAACGTGATAGAGGCGAATGGTGGTATTTTTCCTTCTCAAATGAGACTGCTCTACTGTAGAGGCATCATGTGCTTTTGAGTTTTTTCGGAGAGTACCGCAATCGTATGTACATTTCTTCCGCTTCCTCTTCCGTTCTTCAATTCCTTTTAGCCGGCAAAAAACCTACAGCTTCACCATGCTGGACATTGGTAAACACTTCCTATACGGTGAGTAATATTAAATATGATTCAACAAAAAAATCAATAAGAGCACTGCCCAAAGGGAATTGGGCTAACGTGGGCCAACACGTATTAGCATAAAGTAAATAATGTTATATAAATTTAATGAAAAACAAACTTTATTAAAAAAAAACAAACATTACTGGCCACTAGCGGTAAACACAAAACAGCCGGAGACAGATTTGATTTTTGAAAAATCCAGCGTCAGCCCCACTCTTGAAAAGCGAAGGTTTTATTGCGTGGGGAAGAACATTCGCAGCTCAGTCACCCGCTCGCCGTCGCAAGCGCAGCCCGTGTCGCGCGGCAACAGTTTTCCTATCACGGAAAAATTGTGTCGCGAGTGCCGCGGGAACCAGAAGCTTTAGACTTTGTGCTTTCGTTACAAAACGTGATGGATAAAGTGCATGGCGTTTTATAAGTGCGTAAACAGTGTATACCTGTACGACAGTGCTCCCGGTCCACCCTTCCGCCACTGAACCCCTACACGTAAGTAAGTTGTGTAACGGCCTTATGCAATTTGAGCGCGAAACATTTTGAAACTGAAAGTTGTCTTACGAAAGGACTACAGTCGAAATCCGTCAAAGGCGTTAATGACGCGGCTGTTTAGAACATTTCCATAATAAAAAAAAGACAGTCGCGAATCGAATATCGATTCGGCCACTCGACAAACCTGAATGACAACCTTTGAACTATAAAGCTGGTCGAAAGGCTGCGATTTTCTCTCGAAGGTTAATCCTGAGCAAATAACGTTGACTAAATATTGAAGTAAGACTGCTGTCAAGCGGATTTTGGTTTGTTTGTTTTTTCGCGTTACATCATACTTAATGAGTTTTGAAATGTTTTAAGCTCTTCTCTATAGCTTAAGTAGATTAGTAGTTTTATTTTAAAGTCAGCAAAGTAGAATAATAATTACAATTGTTATTATAAAAATCATAATAGGTATATACTACGTGTAATATAACATAAAGTTTTTGCGTTTATTTACAAGCTTAACTTAATGTCTTTTGTAAGTTATTGAATGCTACGATTTATTTAATATAAACTGTAAATTTAACATGTAAACATTTTTAATAGATATTAAAAACTATTTTTATTAAGTCTTCTTGCGATTATAGTTTTAATAATAACCGGTCTGTTTGTCTCTACAGGTTGTCTAGTATTGTAAATCACTTGCTTTTCGATGAAACTTGGTATTCATAATAATAAAACAGGTATTGTAGAAAACATATAATTTTATTTGAATATTTAATGGTTTTAAAACAATATTTCAGAAGATGCCAAAGGTAGAATTAGTTAAATTAGTTTTTCTTGTTTTAATATGCATTTAACACAAAATAACGTTAACTAAATTTAATATCATCATAACAATCTGTATAATAGTAGTATTAGTACAATATTATCTTTAGGCTAAAGTGAACTCGGTTCAAATTAAAAATAATCAATTTCAAACTGTAGGACAGATGAATTTGTTAACCATAAAAAAGATTACATAGCTTGAGCACGTACAGAAACACGCTGTGACACGAGATCCAAGTTTGGTCCCCAGGACATCCCTTCATCATCCCTGTCATCCCTTATGCCATTCTGGAGAAGGAAAAAAGCGGTGTATACTTATATTGATAAAAGAATGGAAAAGAATAAGAATTATTGTAGTCTGATTCAAATACAACAGTATTTGAATGGGTTGTGTTCTTTAAAATTGGAATCTTCTTTCCATTTTACGCTGTTTTTTCCCTTTATTCCCTTCTCTACCTTTCCCTCTTTCCCATTCTAAGGGACTTGAAATTGAAAAAAATGTCTCGAACAAGTTGTCGTTAACATCTACGATTTGCAGTCGTGTCTTTCTATCTGTCACTATTATAATTAGAATGTTTTTCCAACTTAGTTTATTGACTACATGAATTTAATTAAAACATAATATAGTCATAAATTAATTCAAATTAATATGTATGCTGAGACTTTATGCTTTCAAAGAATCGTTGTATTCAAAGGCCTTGATATTAAGGCATTTTCTGTTCAATACGTATATATTCATACGGTAAATTAATTAATACATCAATATTACAATAACTAACAAGTTGCGGTTTAACTACGAGTACGTACTACTTTCATTTCGTAAGTTGCTGTTGATTCGCAGAACAGATTATAAAAATTTTGTTTAGTAATAAAATTGTACGTAATTTATGTCGCGAATTTAATTTTAGTGTTATCGATTTCACGCAAAGTTACAATTTTTTATCTTTGTACAATTTTGTTACAAAACCAATAAAAGATCTTTATTAGCGACTGTACAATACCAGATGTAATGCAATTATTGCCTTATAACCATTACTTTTCAGTTGCATGACTCAATTTTGTAGTAATCCGTTTTATTCCGTTTTCGAAACAGAGTAAAGTTTCAGATTTTTCTTGTAAGTACAGATTTGCAAAGTGAACAATTTGAAGTTTTTTTTAATATCTTCACCGAATTTTCATGCTGCCCATTTTCTTATAGCCCATTATTATCTTCACGAATTTTCCCAGAACTAGGTTAGAAAGAGGTCTATACAATTAATTCCTTTTGACCCAGCTTTAACCAAAGCTTATTTGCGACAATGTGGCAGGTGATGAACCCATGGTCGTAAAACCTATTAGTTTCTTTTATTTCGCTCGGTCTCATGTGGCAAAAGTGTTAAATATTTGCCAGTATATTAGAATAGTAACGTCTATTCAAGATTAATTGGAGAATAAAATGTAAATCGACTACTTCCAGTTTCAACTAAATGTCTATAGTACTTATTAATAAAGTACTCGCTTATTTGAAGTGTCATATCACTTATTTGAAGTGTCATATCACTTTTCACTGTACTCTGTATTTGCAGAATATGACACACTCTTTCTGTGTTATTTTTTTTTTCTCATGTGTGGGGAAAAAGATTTTCATCGCAAAAACGAGTGACGTCGGGTTCGTACCCGACGCCATGTGTATTCCTTTTGGATCACCGTGAGTTTTCAAACTGCGGTTAGAACACCCACCGTCACGAAAAGGAAGTAACCTATTGGGGGAAGACTCCTTCTCTGCCTACAATATAATAGGTCGTTTACACTCTTATCCATTTCTGCCGCCAAATAGCAGTGTAACGACTGTTGTGTTCTGTTCGATATGAGATATACTAAAGAGGTATCAGATACGTTATCTGATACCTATTTAGTATTTTAGAAAAGAAGATTATTGAGAAACGAGGAGTATTCAGAAAGGAGGAGATATTAAGGAGGAAGTCATGAGCTGCAGTAGTTACTTATTATGTTATATCAAGTGAACTATTGGGTTATTTATTTCTATGTTAACTATTTTCATTCGAACTCCTTAAAATATATTATCAATATTGAAAAGTAAAATAATGAAAAAAAAATTATAGATACGATTTAGTGTTCGCTCCAAAAGACTGACTAGTTAACTGTTGTTATTTTAAAAATTGCTTTTTTAAAGTCTCGATAGCCCGAGCGGTTGGGTTAGATCGAAGTTCGAGTCAAGACATCCGAGTTCGATCCCCGGGTGGTAAGCCAATACCAAAAGGTATTTTCAAAATTTATGTCGTCGTTGTCTTGGACAAAAATCCAAGATATAAGATCACTGTTTACTCCTGTATTGGGAATGGCGTGAAGATATATTCAGAAAAGTTAGACAGCTTGTGAACTAATAATGTGAATCATAAAATAATAATAGAGTAATTATTATCTTTATTTGGTAGGGTTACCTGATTACTACGCTTGTTATCTTAATTGAATTGAAATTCTTCTTATCTATATACAGTATGTGATTATCTTTCTGTGATTAATCACGTAAATATCTACATTAGAGAAACTACATCACATTCATTATAAATTTAGTAAATTAATGATAAGGTAACTTTGCTTCAGACAAACAGAATCGTTATAAATTGAAAATAAAATGATAATTTACGATATTTAAGGCGTTTTTATTTAGTTTATTGAACTTATATCTGTAAATAAACGATAAAATCCGTAAATAATCATTTTATTTTTAATAAGTCACCATAGCCGAGTGGTTGGGTGGTCGGAATTTCGAGTCAAGAGACCCGAGTTCGATCCCCAGGTGGCGGGCTTGTACCAATGGGTTTTTCTAAAACCTATGTACGAATTACATCCTTGGCTTGGACAGAAAGACGGCGACGGGTTCACAACCTGTCACGTTGTCCCGAAAATATCTTCGGTGGTGGGTCGTAGGGACTTAATTGTCTAGATAAGACCCCTGTCTACCCCTGTATTGGGAATTGCGTGAAGATATTTTTTTTTATTTTTAATGAAAATATTCGCGTAAATACAAAAAATTACTACTTTAAAAATTGATATTGCATCTTCTATTTTTCAATTTTATAAAGATATATAAATTTATTACGAATGCTATTACTAGCTTCGACCAAGGACATCTGGAGATGATAAAACGTTTTGAATAGGAGTTATGTAGGAAGAAGTAATACCCCACGATCTAATGAGTATGAAGCGGAAGAGGTCACTGACTTCGACATTCATCTAAACCAAGGATTCACGAGGCAAGAATATGTCAAAAACTACATCTTGATTCATCACTAGGGAAAGTGATATTGAAGGATAATTCATTGTTCATAATAATTTTAAACAACACTGGAGGATACAATGAAACAGAAATACACACAATAATATAATATTTTACTTTACGTTCATGTCAGTTTGCACAGACCGTACGTGATTATGGCGCGAAGATGATAATTAAAACTAAATATTAGCACTAAAACGGGTTTCGACGCGTCTTCACTCTGTAACGTCAGTTTACTAATCATATTTATATTGTATGCTTTTCAAATATAGTATATCATGCTCTTAAGATACTCGTATTGCATGCGTGATTGTATAGGTACTGTTCATCTATAATATCAGGTTCATTTTAACTTGAAACAAGGTTTAAGAAACAAGGTTCATTTTAACTTGAACCAACCTAAGCTTTGCACGGATAGAGTATATGCATTACATTTATTTCTGTTATAGTATCTTATATTTGTGTAAGTTTGATATTTGAGTCACGATAGCCGAGTCGTTGGGTGGTCGGAATTACGAGTCAAGAGACCCGAGTTCGATCCCTAGGCGGCAGGCTCGTATCAATGGGTTTTTACAAATAAAACTTATGTACGAATTATGTCTTTGGCTTGGACATAAATAGGCGATGGGCTCACCATCTGTCACGTTTGCCCAAAAATATTTTCGGTGGAAGGTGGGTCGAAGGGCCTTAATTGTCTAGACTAGACCTCTGTCTACCTCTGTATTGGGAATTGCGTGAAGACATTATATTTAATTTTTTATTATTTATAGACATTTCGTATGTTTCTTTTAAACGTTACAAACTTACCTTAATGTTTTCAACCCCTATTTCACCGTCTTAGGTGGAAAATTCTAAAAAGGGCTGATATTTAACGACCTTCGTGGACGAACACTCGTTGTGTTGCCAACTCAGGTTCGATTCCCGGTCGGGTCAATGTAGAAAATACTTTTACTACATTTTCTCGGGTCTAGGTATTTGTAGTGCTTTCGCTGTTTCTGATTTCATAAAACAAGTGCTTACGCTGCGTACGTTGGGATCAGAGCTACCTACCTATGTATCTATGTACTGTGTATGAATATTTCTAAACGTGTTGCACTGTAGCTGCTGCTTAGTGTTTATTATTGTTGTGTTTCATGTTTTATTTATTGTTTTAATTATTGTCAAGTGTCAAGCGTGTAAGTTTTAATTAATGTCATGTTTGCAAAGATTCACGAAAAAGAATAAGTTGGTTCAACAATCAAAGAAAATATTTTCCCTTAGTGGGTTAGGCAGAGATTTAGGTCAGATCTAATTTCTTGAGAAATAATTTTTTTCTTCATATTTTTTATATTGCGCTCAATTGCTGATGTTTTAATATAAGGAAGTATTTCAAAATGTTTAACTCCATTGGAAAAGTTAATTAAAATGTTTTATTATTATCCTATTAGCATAATCCGTTGCTGCTAAATTCGAAGAGTTTTAACTAAGAGTTAAGAACTTGAATATTATTGATTATTTTCCTTCCTTCCTTACATTTTTCATAGCGTATATGGACAATATATTTTCATTATATTTATTTGAAGTATGATTATTTTTTTTCATTTTAGGATTAATCTCCGTCATAAAAATATGCTTCTTAATTTTTTTTGACTATGCAGCCATGCTTTTAGTAATAAGATACGATGTCTGAAGGTTACGTGAACGAAATAACAATGGTTATAAGTCGAACAATCTCATAAAACGCAAATTTTCACGCCATTCCCAATGCAGGGGTAGACAGAGATCTAAACAATTAAGTCATATCGACCCACTTTCTACCGAAGATATTTTTGGGACAATATATAGTAGTATATAGACGACCCGATAGTGACCCTACTATTGGTAGTGACCCTACCTTTTCAGCTAAGGGTTCCGTGTTCGAAACCCGCTAGTGGAAAGCAATGTAATGTAATGTGGCAATTTTTGTGATTTAAAAGTCACGGTAGCTGAGTGGTTGGGTGGTCGGAATATGAGTCAAGAGACCCATTCGATCCCCATGTGGCAGGCTCGTACCAATGGTTTTTAAAAAAAAAACTTATGTACGAATTATATCGTTGGCTTGGACATTAAGATGGCGACGGGCTCACCACCTGTTACGTTGTCCTAAAATTATGTTCGGTGGAAGGTAGGTCGAAACGACTGAATTGTCTAGACCTCCGTCTACTCCTGTTTTGGATTGGCGTGAAGATATTTGTTTGCAAATATATATATTCCTGTGTGATTTTATTGCTTTATTGATTTTATTTATTTATTACCTTTAGTTTGGAAAAACACGGTGATAGGTTCACCCTGTCCCCTTGCCTCGAATAGGCTTCTGGAAAAAGTGTGTCGAAAGAACTTTATTAGAACTTGACCTCTGCATACTCTAGTATGGAGCATTTCGTACAGATACAAAAAAAATAATTATAGGTAACAGTGTGCAGCGAAATACCAAAGTTGTGTATCAGAGCAGTAGAAATTGCAGCATCACCGCAACCTCGGCAATATTTATGTACAGCCAACGTTGATTAACAAATTTTCCGAAATTTTCGACATAAGTGAGAAGGTAAGGTACCTTGAGCATCCCATAACATAATACAGGAGCAATCTAGTGTTGAGAGAAATATGTTGAGATGAAAAGTCGACCAGTGCAGTCCGTAACATTAGATTGCATCACAAAATTAGTTCATTTAATTTATAATTAGAGAGTAACGATAGCCGAGTGGTAGGGTGGTCGGAATTTCGAGTGAGGAGACCCGAGTTCGAACCCCAGGTGGCAGGCTCATACCAATGGTTTTTTCCAAAACTTATGTGTGAATTATATCGTTGGCTTGGACATTGTAACTGCTACGGGCTCACCACCTGTCACGTTGTTCCAAAAATATCTTCGGTGGTAGGTGGGTCGAAACGATTAGACTCTAGACCTTTGCCTACCCCTGTAATGGAAATGGCATGAAGATATACATTGTAAACAGGATATTGGAAATTTTTTGTAATAAATAAGGAGGTAGTATAATTTACAAATTAATTTATCAGGGTTAAGTGTAAATTTTTATTACCACATTCAATGTTTTCAATGTTTGGAACCATTAAACATTTTCGTGTCGAATAAATTGTCGACAAATCCTCACCAGAATCGGTGCATTAAAATTCTCGTTATAAGCTAATACAAATTCAAATAGACGTTATGTTCACGGAAACCTTGAGCAAATCCATTTTTATTTTTGTATCTCTAGTATTTTTATTGCACGGCTTACTTTACATATTAATGAGGTCAAGTATAAGATCAGGGATCTTAGTACATGTCAATATTTCATCAAAATTATCTGTTTAATAAACAAATAGATGACCTTTGATGAAGCGATAATGAAAAACTGCAGATAGTTGTGAAGGCTTACTAGACGTGACTCGCGGTTTTGTTCGTTACTTTTTAATTAAAACCATTATTTACAGAAATGTGTTTCAAAAATTAGTTTGTAAAAATTGTTGTAACAAACTTCCATACCGAGATTAAACCAAACTTTGTACATTCTGCAGAAACGTTCAATCGTTTGAGATTAAAATTAGCATATTACTTGCAAAGATGCGGCCAATAGAAATAAAATCGACTAATAGAAAAAAAAGTAATAAAAATAAAATTGTTATTGATTATCAATTAAGACACGATAGCCGTGTGGTTGGGTGGTCGGAAAAGAATAAGAGTTAAAGAATAAGAGTTGGCGAGCTTGTACCAATGGGTTTTTCAAAAAACTTATGTACGAATTGTATCGTTTGATAGGACGGCGACGGGCTCACCACCTTTTACTTTGCCCCGAAAATATCTTTGGCGGAAGGTGGATCGAAGTGACTTCTTCGTGATAAGTCGAAGGGACTTAATTGTCTAGACTAAACCTCTGTCTACCCCTGTATTGGGAATCGAGTGAACACAAAATTAGCATATTACTTGCATAGATGCGGCTAATTGAAACAAAATCGACTAATAGAAAAAAAACTAATAAAAATAAAATTGTTCTACATTATCATTTGATTTGAGCGTTAACATTATAAACGGGATGTGGAGGATGGTAACATTACATTTCTTAGTTCAGGGACGGATTGCATTGCCTTAGCATTCTACTATTATGCACACAGAAAACTTCATTGCATATTTCAAGAAATAATCATTTAACATTTCAACTTTCGTAACTATGTTTTTATGCAAACGTATATTTGACGCTTTTATTTGATATGCATCTTGATTGATGCTTAACAGAGATTATAAAACTTGTATTTGTAAGATTTTATCTCGTACCGAATTTGATATGGCGTAATTTTTGGGGCCTTAGTAATCTAGAAATTAACGCGAAATTTTTGTAATGTCTATAATGGAATATTGTTATGGCTTTATATCAGGAAAGTGATTTATCATTGTTTTGATATGCGGCATTGTGGTTTTTTAAACTAAACAATTTGAAAAGTATTTCGTCTCGGAGGATAGGAAATAGGAACTTAGGGTATAGCCGAATTTCGTAGCCGAGGCTGAGTGTTCGTGATTCGAGTCAAAAGGCTCGTGTTCAATCCCCAAATAGCAGGCACGTACCAATGGGTTTGTATTCAAAACCTTACCTAACAATTATATCGTTGACTTGGACATAAAGTTGTCACGTTGTCCCAAAAATTTTTCGTTGGGAAGTGGGTGGAAAGGACCTCTTTTGTCTTTTGAATTGTCTAGACCTCTATCTTCCCCTGTACTGGGCACGACGTGAAGATAATTTTTATTTTTTACATGTATATATTTTTTTTAAATCGAATACGTTCTAACAGTGGTAGAGCCACGCATCAGCTTTTGTTGTTGCATGAATGGGCCGGCTCGACCGGGGAAGTACTACGACCTCACAGAATACTGGCGTGAAGTAGAAGTCTAACAAACTTCTGCGTTTCGTCTGGTGAGTGCAGGTAACCAGAGGCACACACACCCTCCTACCCAATTCTGGGAGAGGGGCACTCTAAGGCCGGCGACGCATCTCCTATTCCTCTGGTACTGCGGGTGTTCATGGGCGGCGGTAATCACTTACCATCACGTGAGCCACCTGCTCGTTTGCCTCCCTATTCTATAAAAAAAGCGTAACTTTTCATAGCTCATCTGGCGGTAATGCCATCTCATCTCCCTAAAAGCTCAATATAAATGTCTTTATAGACGTTGTATGTTGTCTTTCACAAATCGATAATGTAAAAGTAAAATCTAATCCTCAACTATCACGAATCTGCCATTTGCTTATTTCAACGAATCAAGTGACCCCGTAATAGGAACACTTGTTATTACATAAACAACTGACCACAGATCTATGCACATGCAGACATTGCATAAGATTCGACCTTTAGGTACATTTAGCAATCTGTGGCTTCTTCAAAGCAATAATAGATGTGGCAA
Organism: Sericinus montela; assembly: GCA_029286605.1. NCBI lineage: Eukaryota > Metazoa > Arthropoda > Insecta > Lepidoptera > Papilionidae > Sericinus > Sericinus montela. The sequence goes on from JAGSMR010000024.1 coordinate 9,229,803, forward strand.
TTGCTTTCGCTTCGCTGCCTCTTCACGCGACCTCTATGGTGGGTTGACCTCTCTGCGTATTTATTTAATCTTTGATCGTCAAAGAGTAATGAAGTGCAAATGTGACATTTTCAGTCGTCCGTGGAACACGTCATTTGCTTTGCATGAGTACGGTAGCATTGCGTTAGTGCATGCTACTATAATTAAGGAAGAGTTATAATTGAGCATTTTTACAGGAAGGAGAGGATAATCAGATATCAATTAAATATTCTGTAATAAAAGTAATATATACATATATACAAAACGGCCTGTTTTAACAGTTAGTAAAGTACTGTTATACTTTAGTACACTGCAAGATATAGGCCTCTTCTATAGGGAGGAATGTCCATAATCGCCACGCCTGGCAAGCGGATCGCCGATCGCAGTACCAGACCACTCGCTTCTCCTTATCATCAGGCGATAATTAACAACTTAATTAACAGTCACTCGGTTCAGAGTTCAGACTTATTAAAAGAAAATTGAAAAATTCTTTAATCTTTAAGACTTACTTGACTAGTTTTATTATATTATAAAACTAATCAAGTAACTCTTAAAGATTAAAGAATTTTTCAATTTTGATTAGTGCCTCTGTTTATTCTACAATCTGAAAATGTTAAAAGCAACACTGTTTATTCTTAAATAAACTAAGCCAATCATATTAAAATATACCGAGGCTATATAAAAAAGCCGCTACATACAGAAGGAGTGACCATTAACAAACAAAACAAGGCAATAAAGGTCACACTCAAATATTGCACAGATTCATAAACAAACTCTGTATGTTACCGTGTATTACACGGGTGCGTTCACCTCTACGCTAAAAAAAATCTTAGTTTATGGACAAAACAGGTGCTTTTAAGTACCTGAAGAAAAAAAAACTATATTATTACTTCACGCATTGCGCAATGCTTAGGTAGTTAGAGCTGTAGACAATTAAGTCCTTAGGATTAACATTTCATCTGAGCATATTTAGTCTTAGTGCACAAACCATACATATCATTCGAAAATAATCATTGGTATCCTTCCTACTGGGAATCGAATTTAAGCACTGAATCGAAATCCGATAACATAAACACTTGAGAGTCGTGTTTATTATAAGTTAAAAGTTAAAAAAATATTATATGTTAAAAAATATATTTGAAAACTGATACAGCTCTGTATAAAATTGATGCCACTAATCATATATTAAAAAAACTTTATTGGAAATAACTGGCTGGTAAATATCACCTACTTTTTATAAGTACTTAAATTGCATAAAGCTGTTATCTTAACATCTTCAAAGTGCATTGACGTGTTTGTATCAGAGCTCCATTATTTCTTTCTTTAGTTTTTCGACTTTACTTAACGGGTTCGCATGTACCGATACGACTTATTTGAATTGCGTATTGATCTTAACACTTTGTATGTTTATAGGTTTGGTCGAGTGTGTACTTAGGATTCTATTTAAAATAGACGGATTATGCATAATTTCAATTGGTACTTGTGCGTTTAGAATTTCTAACACCTTCGTTTTGGTGACTAACATGGTACTTATGTATGGATATACCGTTTCGAACGGTAGTGAACAAAAAAAGTAATAATAATATAATAAGATAATAACAACGGCTTGTAAAAGCTCGTTGCGGGCATAGCCATCTCCCGTAAGAGAGGGATTGTCATTGTGGCCAGGCTTGACAAGCGGATTGGCGGTCACAGAACCCGACACCTTGTCCTATATGCGCTGCTATCCGGTCTGCTCTTATCGGTCTTCCCAATTTTAGTATGGATTTTTTGAAATGATTATCCCTTCATTTGTTGCAAGTGTTTAAAAGTTTTTCCTTAGTTGCATTTTACGACACCCGCGGAAAAAAATTGTGTATTATTACGTCTGTACCACTCGGCACTTTTTAGTGCAGAACACTGGCTTATGTTTTGGAGTGAACTTTTACAGGCCTTTATGTATGTATGTAATTAAAAAAAAATATAGTATTGCATAACAATAAGCATTTACATCAATCCGCGAGTATTAGTCAGTGTTAAATAACAGGTTAAAGGACAGGTATTAAAATAATAAAAGAAGTATATTATGTCAGTTACCAATATGACTCAGTTTATTTTAATCATAAACATGACCTTAATTGTTGTTTAATTGTTAATAAATTGGCACACATATGCTTAAATAAGCATCTGAACAAATAAATTAAATAATTTTTACATAACAATAACACGTTTACCTAAATGTAGACTAGACTAGAATTATTACAATGTAATAGTTTTGTCACTCAATGCTTACATTATTGTATTATTATGAGTGAATGTGACTAACGTAACTTTGTTCCGCTTGAATATGAATTCTAGTTGCTGTAAAAGAAATATAAAGGAATACTGTCGGTAGTGTAAATATGATATGATATGATATGAAAGTCTTCATATTTTATTATAGTAGTAAATATGCACGTATATATTCGCATATTACATATATTATATGCTAGTAAAGGTAGTCGAGAGCAGTGTTTATGTTTGCGATGATACTTCCGGCAGTATAATTATCCGGCGCAATAAAAAAAATATTTCCGGTTGAAGAAGGCAACTAATGGCAAATGTTATGTTTAATATCTCTGCATATTGCACGCAGCATAATCATGATTTTGATAAAACTTGTATTTCTGCATTCTCTAAAATATTATATACATGAATACCGAATTGCATTTAAAGTATATATATGGAAACCTAGATGGCGGTAATTTGAGCGGAATTTTTTTTCTATTTTGTTAATACAAAAAAAATGATTTTTTTTGATTTTCCTATTTACAATAGTGATTACCCAAAAATTACACTGTCGTATAGAACATTTTTTGTTTCCAATTTTATAAATATTTCATGTTATCATTTCATTAACATGATTTAAGTTATTAACAATATTTATTTCCAATGTAATTGTAGTAGTTGTCGTTGACAATACCTGTGAGATACATAACATTTTTGTGTTTCGTTCGTCACATTATACTCAATTTGAAACTAGGATTAACTGTGCTTTAGCATCTGAATGGGAATAAGTTATATTTATAATTATATATGCAGATGTTATGCGTGTCACTTTATTGTGAAAAGTAAACGTGGCCATGATTCAGAGACTAAAGGCAGGTCTTTTCAATAATATTGGCCAGATATACTTCGAATTTATGCGATGTTTGCGTGCAGAAAATTGAAATTTATTTTCTAATTTATTTATATTGGTCACGATAGCCGAGTGTTTGGGTGGAGTCGAGAGACCCGAGTTCGATTCCCAGGTGGCAAGCTCGTACCAATCGGTTTTTTCTAAAACTTATGTAAGAATTATATCTTTGGCTTGTTCATTAAGACGGCGACGGGCTCACCACCTGTCACGTTGTCCCGAAAATATCTTCGGTGGAAGGTGGGTCAAAGGGACTTAATTGTCTAGACTAGACCTCTGTCTACCCCTGTATTGGAAATTGCGTGATGATATTTATTTATATTTTTTATTGGATTTGCTAACTACCCTATAAAATTTTTCACAATTTAATTAGATAGAGATATTTGGGCAACATTGCATAACTTGTAAAGTAAGTAGCTCAAGCATCTGTGAAAATGGAATCAGAAAACAACGAAAGTATAATAAACCATCAGACCCCAGAAAATATAGAAAAATTAGTTTTCAACATTGAATCAACCAGAGGACCTCAGAGCTCCCGCCAACCTGAAAACTATTGTATACGCCACTCGTCGTGTATTCGATTTGTAGTGTAACTATTATACGAAGACATCGAAAAATATTATTGTCGAATTATAGGGAAAGCCGACGGTGATAAGCTTTGCTGGTCGGATACTTAAATTAAGTCTGAACACGACAGCTGTTTCAAGAAGGCGAATCCTGGAACCCCAATATGCCGCTGATTCGTCAGCATCCACAGATACCGTTGGATGGACCCCGTGAAATTAGATCTTAAGCTGAAGACTGGTCGAAACCGGCGACGATGAATTTCTCTTTCGAATAGCTGCGCTAGAAAATTTGTAATTGTATGTACGCAATGGAATTAGAGTTAGCAATAGTAATTATTTTCGTACAAGTTATCACTCATTCAATCATTCTCTCTTGTTCTTCTCACCCATACGATGAGATTGAGCTATATTTTCTTATGTTGGCACCAGATGTCTTACAAAGGTAATAATTTGACTTGTATATTTAGTATGTTATGCACAGTACTAAAAAGTTAGTACGAGAGAATTATCTGTCTCAATCACCTGAATACCATCAGGATGTAATACTGCATTATTGATATTTATATTGTATTTACTGCATTACAATATTTATATTGATTACATTGTTTAGGATCTAGTATTTGTATATACTATGTATTCATGTAAGTAAACATACATACATATGTGTATGTATGTATATAATAATGAGTTTTTATGTGGGTATATGTATATATTATTGTATGTATCTCTTTTTTTATTTTTATCATGTATATTGCTATTGCACCACCTACGTAGTAATATTTTCCTTCACGCCATTGGTTGCCTGGAAGAGATCACTATGAAGCGATAAGGTCGCCACATTGTGCATGTCATAAAATTTTGTATCCTTTGTCACTTTTGTGTATTCTATTTGTGGTGGACAATAAAAGTATATATTCATTCATTCTTTACTGTCAACAGTAGCTACGCTACTAGCCGAATGTACTAGAACAGCGTACGGATTGTTTCTTCAAATGCAACAAATTTGTAGTTCATAGCCTCCTGTCAAAGACTACTTGCACTATATACCTAATTCAGCTGTCCTAATTTACATACATTTAATGTGATTGGCGGCCAATATATCAACGCAAGAAGGGTGTAACTTAGGCTTTTTCTCTCTTCAAACTGAAGCCATCAGATCTCTTGACGTCCTTATTTAAATACGAGTATTTCATAAGACGAGGGAATATTTATAGTGACAACAGTCTTTCAGCCGAAGCTATTTAAATTCTGCCAGCAAATTTTTGTTAAAAAAGCTCGTAGGAATCTACCTAGTCGACGGTGCTCCCACAAGGACATCAATGCGATATATTATGTAAGTATCTTATGTAAGTTCCACTGAACACCTGTTATAAACTTAATGAAATTCTACGCAAAAATTAATTATTCAAACTAATCTAGAGACGGCATCGCCAATACATTGACGATATTTTAGGGTTTCTTATACAAATAAAATTTAAACCTTTTTACAAGTAATGTTATAGAGAATTTTAGAACATTTAAAATGAATTATGTTAATGAAAGAGCAGACTGCTTTATTGTTATGCAGATAAATAACAAGCCAGTCTGCTGTTTACCGGTTAATCAAAAGACGTTAACACCCGCCATTCTTAAGACCTTATAAGATTGTAGGGGCATTATGTTTTATTTTTTTTGGGTTATGCAGTTATATACGCAAATATAAAAAATAGAAATAGGGGTGGGGAAGTGGTTGGTTTAGTTAGTTATTTAAAAAAAATATATAACGAGCCAATTCTATTATTTGTATAAAACTTCCATAGCGTATATATTGCTCACACTTAACTGATTTTTTTAAAGACTTCTTAAACACGGCAAACCAGTTTTGTATTATGGCAATTTTTTCCTATCCTCTGCGACGGTCATTAGAGGTGAAGTGTTATTAGTTTTAATTTTTCCTACCAACATAAATTATGTTTTAAAGCTATAAAATACATTTTTAAAATGTCACTGACATCGATGACCAAATAATCTATTTTTATGATATATCGTGATATTACAATAGGTTTTAGTTATTAGTTGAGTTCTGTCGCTAACCGCGGTACTAATAAAACGTTATTGTTTGTGTATATATGTTTTTTTCTGTATTACTGTTTTAAATATGAGACTAAAATAAGTCAGAGATATAGTAATAGGAAGATACATGAAAATAAAAAAGGTTTTTTTTATAGCTTCACGCAATTTCCCATCTGGGATTGCTAAAGGCATACATACGAAGTCTTTTTCGACTCCCTTTTTACCGAAGTTTATGTTTGCTTCTTGCGGAATCCAATCCGAACCCCTTTACTTCGAAGGATCGTCAAATTGGAAATAAAAATTTAATGCTGTAAATATGTACGATATTTGACAATTTTGCATTTATTTTATTTTTAATATAATAGTACAATAAAACTCTAGAAATGTTTGCAAGGAAAACACGTCTTCTATGTAAAAAAAGTTTTCTTTTTATTAAAGTATTAAACCTAAAATATTAAATAAAACCACTCCATGTTGGATCTCTTTATGTTGTAAATTCTTGATTTTTTTATATACATAAATAAATAATAAATAAATATCTTCATGCAATTCCCAATACAGGGGTAGGCTGAGGTCTAGTCTGGACAGTTAAGTCCTTTCGATCCACCTTCCACCGAAGATATTTTGGGGCCAACGTGACATGTGGTGAGCCCGTAGCGGTCTTTATGTCCAAGCTAACGATATAATTCGTACATAGGTCTCGTCCACGGAGGTCATCATTTATCTGAATTCGTCATGTACTATAAAATTAAGCGGGAATATAAGTTCTCGGTCGGTGTTACTAAAGTTGCAATGTTGTGTACCATATTTAAAAGTCGTATACATATTTCATATACTCGTATATGCATGTAATACTGTAATGCTGCGAAGTCAACTTTTAAGTCTATTTGAAAATCAGCATAAGGGAGTCCTTATTTGTCACTATACTTTTCATTATCTTTTCTCAATAATGTTTGTTTTCATATTTTAATTTAAGCCAATGTCATTAGTTTCTAATGTTTTTATGAATAAACATAAATATATTTGCCTGTAGGCACTAAACTTGCTTGTTTTGCCCTTGATGCGTCTATTTTACATCCTTATTCTGTATGTTATAACAAATAATGTGAGTCAACACCAATATAGGATATGGTATTTCCGTTTTTTTTTTTCAATGCCCCATTCAAATCTTGTTCTAACATGTTCGGTCTTAATAATAACTGGATATTATATCAGCATTTTACTTTAACTATACTTAAAAAGTTAAATTTTGAATTTGTATTCCGTTTCATATTTATTCTTTATTTGCTAATAATTATTTTAGTCATCTGTGTAAATACATACCAAGGACCCAAGAACCTTGAAAGAAAAAAAAAAGAAACAACTATGTTCCCAATATTGGAGTGGCTAGAGATCTTATATAGAAAAGTGGTGCACCTGCCGTAATTCAGTTTTACAAGAACTAGCCTTTTTTCTTCTCAGTTAGCTGTTAACTATTGCAATTTGTAATGATGTAGCGACACTAAAAAGATACGAACTCCATATGAATGTTAATCTGAGGGAGAATGAGATAGAATACGTAAAATTTTACTTCTGAGGGTTCGCTTCTACTCTATGAACTGTATAAATCGTACCCTACCTGTGTATAAAAGTTTGAGAACAAAACATACTTCAATCTATTATCTAGATATATTGCGTAAAATATTCCCACGAGTCATTGAAGTTGTATAACTAAAACTGCAATGCAAGTTGTATTCTATTCCATTTCCGAGTCATTCAGTTTCTTTCATTGTAATGTGTTTGCGATATATCACGGTACATAATCTTAGTATGTAAAATTAAATTAAATAAAGCCTCAATCTGGCACTGGAATAGACTGATAAACTTGTCTTGTCTTGTCGAAATAAGTTGAGTGTAATACCCACTTTTAAGTAAACTGACTTACTTCAAATTGTATGATTTCCATTGAAGTTATTTGTCAACTAAATATCTTGCGTTGTATGCCTATGCAGTTATTTGAGCATGTGATTTAAACTAAAGAGATTATGAAAATGGGGAAAAATCAGAAACGAGGTTTTTTTGTTAAAAATAAAAAAAAACTTTAAAACGTTTTCTTACATCTTTACGTAATTATCTTATACTTTTCACTAAAGATTTTCTTTATCACCTTTCACCACCTTTATCACCTTTGTTTTTTCAAAATACCTTGGAAGATTATTTTACGTTATTGAAAAAAGTGAATATTTGGTTAAATCTTAATAATAACAGTCAGAATAAGTTCACAGGAGTATATAGGCTTGTAATGTACGGAAGGATTGTTGATCGCAGGACCTTGCACTGGACGCTGCTCGTCACCAGTCTGTCAAATAAAAATATATCTTCAATTCCTTTATAGTCAACTTTCATTGAAGTAATTTTTAGGACAACGTGAAAGGTGGTGAGCCTGTCGCCGTCTTTATATCCAAGCCCACGAAGTAAATCGTACATAGGTTATTAAGTTAAAGAGAAATAATGTTCAAAATTTCAATTGACACGGGCGGCACTCGAACCCGCGACCTTTGACGTACCGTGGCAACGCTCTGATTTTTCTCTTTAACTTAGCATAACTTATATGAAAATCAATAAAAATTGCTTTTCAAAAGCCCATTGGTACGTGCCTACCAACTGGAAATCGAGCTCGCGCTTCTTGATTCGAATTCCAAACACTTAACCACTCGGCTATCATGACTAATTATCGCATTGTCGTTGAGTGTTAAATTTTGGTCCGATATTCTATGTTATGTTTATTTTATTTATTTATTTTAGAGGTAGAGTTTGTACAACGTTATTGCTAATTTCTTAAGAAATTTCTTCCAGCTGACCTGAGATTGGAGATTGTGTGTAATGGTTTTCCCACCATCTATCGGTAGCCAATGAAAGAGTTTCTCCTAGTCGTCTTTTACGACAACTATGGGAAAAACGGGAGTGGTATGTTCTAACGCTGTAAAAAATTGCAATATAAAATCTGATCAGGTAGCTGTTTGATTCTTTGCCCTTCAAACTCTTTATAAATCAGTACCGATTATTTGCGGTCTGCAAAAATTATTGTGCATGAAAAACGTTATTTTGAGTATCTAAAAAGTCTTATTGTAAAAACTTTATGGTGAGACAGATAAAAAAATGACAACTTATTTCTCAATTATGTTGCCTGCACTGTTGCGTAATACAGACATCCTCTTTCTTCTTTTGTTTGAAATAAAATTTGGTAAAACTTCTCTCACAATGTGAACTTACATTATTAGTTTTTTTTATGTACAGAAACAAAATTATGTTTACATTTACCATTCTAATTAACTAAAAACACAAACATTGTAAAACCATAGTCCTTGTGGCATGGTAACAAGAACAGAATACAGTTTAAATAGATCATTGTTACTTGACTAAACCAGTGGCACATAAATATACAATAATCAATAAAATAATGTCTATATCAGAATTCTGAAAACTGCTAAAAGACTATCAGTTTCATTAGAGAAGTACCACGCTCTCGTAAAATATAAACTGATATAATAAGCTTAGGCGTTATTCGCCCGGTGAGTGAGGTATCTGAGCCCAGCAAGGTTAAGGTTAATCAAACTTAATTAATTTAATTAAAACCGTTGATGTCAATGACCCAGCCTGCGCCCTCCACGCGGTATCATTTTGCATTATCGATCTAACAGCGAATAAGCAGCGTGGTGATTGGCGTGAGCGCGCATTGCAAAACGGCATCGAAAGTTGGTCACGTGACGTAACGCAGCCGCTCGCATTGCTTCCGACACCGCACGTTTATTTGACACTTATTAAAGTAGAGAGCGTGTGACTAAGCCTGCCAAAACTTATATATTTAACGTGTTTCTTATTAAATAACGTAAAATCCATTGTCAACTAACACTTGTGCACAAATGAGAGAAAAAGAGAATATGTACGTCTTTTCTTTCGCCTGTTTCTCTGCTGTGAAGAACGTGAACGAAATCGTCGTAGTTTAAAAAGTTACAATCGATGGAAGTAATGTATGTTCCTAATGTCGTTGAATAAAAGATATTATTGACTGCAATTCAACATTTAGTGACTAAATCTAAGATCATCATAAATATCTCTACGTATAGAATCATCTTTATTTACTTAATTAGCAGACTGTGTTTCTTTAAAATATTAAAGAGAAATTAGAAAACAGGATGTCCGCCACGTTAACTTATCAATCTTAGTGATGCAGGCAGGGGCAGCAGGGGATTGAACCTAGGTCAGTCGGGTCCTGAAGTGAACCCCTGGCTCATAACTAGTCTATCATGGCATTTATCAATATTAGGAATAAATAGGGCGACATAATCCTTTTCTGGCATGCTCTCCCAGTCAACCCGAGATGTGGAATAATCTCAGCTACTTGCAACATTTAAATTATTAAATTTTAAATAATAATTTAATTTACGTACCAATAATATAATTTAAATTTCCATATATCATACAACAAATAATATAACAATATCATATAACTAAGAATATAAAAACAAACATGTGACGTAGAGTTAGAAAACAAATAATTGTACGTAGAGTTAATGAATATTTACATTTCATCCTCTGATTTTTTTACCAACGTAACAATATGTTACACAATATCTAAATGCACTCAAGCCGTTACCTGTTACATATAACATCTTACATATTACACACAAAAATCTCATTACAGTTATCACATTATCGTCTGTATGTTTACGCTTGTAATGATAGTTGTCTGTAAAAAGTAAATAAAATAAATACATATCTTCACGCCAATCCTGATATAGGGGTAGAGACAGGTCTATACAATTAAGTCGTCGACCCACCTTCCACGGAAGATATTTTTGGACAACGTGACAGGTGGTGCCCGTTGCTATCTTTATATCCAAGCCAATTATATAAATTGGATATAAGTTTTTGAAAAACACCCATCGGTACGAACTTGCCACCTGGGGATCGAACTCAGGTCTCTCAACTCGAATTCCGATCACCCAATCACTTGGCTATCGTGACTCATAAGTCTTTAGAGATGTGTAAAAAACCGAAGGTTCGAGTCATCTGCTCTTGTATAAATGTTATTGGCTTTAACAATTAAACAGCGACAGGTACACCAGTTGTAACGTAATTTCCCAATATATGCGATGACAGAGGATTGGTAGACAATGAAGTGTTTTCGATCCCCTTTTCACAGCAACTTATTTGTTACAATACGACAGGTGGAGAGGCTATCGCCGTCTTAATTTCCAATCAAAAATACATATATATTTACATATAAATAATTCCATATACATATAAACATCCATGAATCGAGTTTAAACATTCATATTCATCATTCAAATGTTTCCCCCTAGCTGGATTCGAAACCATAGCCCTTAACTTTGAAGGCTGGATCAATCCACACAACCATCCTATAATTAAAAATTAATTGTTTTAACTTCTGACGGGTTGATCAGGGGTTCGAACAATTATTTAAGGTCACAAGTCCGAAGAACTGGTCACACAATACGAAAACAGTTAAATCACAGAAATAATACAAAGGCTCGTAATAAATAGCACTGCTGCTATTATGACAAATGTCGCAATCGCGCAATTTGCAGAACAATGTGGTGCTGGCGATATATTTCGCTTCGCTCTATAATTCAGCGGGGACATTACGAAATTGAACTTGACCTTTGTGGCGGTAACCTTTTGTATTTTTTGTTAGGGTGACACTTTTTTTTGTACTTGACACAAATTAATTAACTAATCGTATTTATTCATTAAATAATAATTCAATAAACATAATAATGCTTAAATCCAATATATTTTTTTAGAACTGTTCTAGACTATGTATTAAGTTATTCAAGAGATACGAACATTTTTAACAATTATGATTTTCGATAGATTCGATAGTAATGAAAACGGTGAATACAAACAAAGTTTCGTCATATTTGCATATGTGTCCGTACACAAATAAGGCTTCGAAACAAAAAAATAACCTGTTTATTTTTTCGAGTCTATAATTGCCGTTGGGTCATTCTGTTAGTAACATTTTGTCGTTATTATTTACCCCAATTAAATATTGTGTTTCTCTACATCGTGTATATACTGTTGCAATACTAGTTATTGTTATACGTAGTAGGTTAAAAGCTGATGTGCAAACATGATATTACAGTTATAAGTGACCAACATAAATGTAAATGAGAGATTAAACCATTAAATCTCAAATTATCAACAATCAATACAATTCAGAAACACTTTTTTATTGCATTATTAAGTCGCTATTTAAATATCAAAGGTTATATAAATGTTGTATTTATATAGAAATTTATTTATGTTTATTTATTGAAATCGCAATTTCCAACACAGTCGGTCAAGCAGTTACTGGCGATTGATGTGTCTATGTATATGTTGTAACTACAATACATTGCAACTTATAACAATTTTGTTGCGAGTAACTGCCTTGCAAAACAAGCATTGAATTACAAAATTTGAAGGTGTTGATATTTATAGTATAGATGATGCTATTTATGAAAACTCTATTAACCTCAATATCCCAAATCAATCACCGTGCAATAGTCACGTAAAAACTAGAAAACAATGCGACCGATTCGAATATATTTTTTTTGTTTGCTGCAATATAAGGATTGGTCGTCGGATCTTGCTAAATCGAAAATTTACATGACCCTTTAAATTGGGTCAAAAAGGAGTTCAAAGGAGTCGATTAGAAACATACAAAGAAATATACAGGTGAAGCTAATAAAAACATGTTAAATTATGTGTCAAAGAAACAGCGGGAAAATCAAAATAATCTAAATGGGCAATATTGTATGGGAATGGATGAACTATATCGCATTATGTTGGCAGTTTGATTGAGCTTAATAATCGTTAACATTCTACTTAATTTGAGGTTGGATAAAGTTCACGAGGTCATCTAGTCTTTAGTAAGAAAACTATTTTATCAGACGATTAGGCGCAGAAATTTTTCCTCTGATTTAGAATTGTCATTTAAATAATTTTAATGCTAATCGGATGTCTAGTCTGTCCTACTTTTAGGGTGTTTATTCTTCTAAGGTTACAAAGAAATATGCAGGTGAAGCTTATAAAAATAAAAACATTTAAATAATTTTAATACTATTAAATTAAAGAGAAAAAAGTGAAAATTTCAATTGACACGGGCAGGGCGTCAGTTGAAATTTTAACTTTTTTCTCCTTAATTTAATAACATAAAAGTTCAGCATAAATATGCTTTAAAAATTAATAAAATTGCATAATAAAAATTTTCATGCTAATCGGATGTCCAGTCTGTCCTACTTTTAGGGTGTTTATTCTTCTAAAGCTTTGAAGCTGTACATGCTAGTGCGGGTGCCTCAATTTTGTTTCTTCGGGGCGGAAGGCCTTTACTCTTAGGAGTTCCAAAGGATTTGCTATTTAAAATAAGCCTATAAATATTCTAATTTTCAGCAATAGACTCATAACTTGTCACGTTCTCCCAAATAAGCTTCGGTGAAAGGTAGGTCGAAAGGATTTAATTGTCTAGGCATCTGTTTACAGCCGTTCTAAGAGAATGCTTGAAGATAAAAAAATGTGATAAAATTTATAGATTACTGTCTGAATTACACAATTTTTTATACATTTGCAATATTATAAAAGCATGTAAGTTACGCTGAACTTTTTTTTATTAAATTGAAGAGAGAAAAACGGTTCGGCAAAGGTCGCGGGTTCGAATACCGCCCGTGTCAGTTGAAATTTTTAAAGCATTTTTTCTAAATTAATTACTGACTGAATATTAACGAAGTTATAAACTAACTACTATACTAAAGTATGCAATTTACTCACATTTATAATAGGTACATTATTCAACTAAGATTTTAACATTTCAAGTTAATTTACGGCGGATGTTCATTACACAGATAATCATTCATTATGTAATACAAATTTATGTGCAGGATACAGGGAAATTCCCACTTTGGTCCTACAGAAAAACGTGCGCACTATATCCATGACCTAACGTAACAAATGTCACTTGAATACGCACCTAATTAAACGGAGACGACATTGGGACGCGTGAGACTCTGACCCGGAATCCTTAGGTCAGACGACCATCGAGAAATAGAGTCCGTTTGTTTTATTCGTGTTGAAGAGACAACGTACATTAAGTTATGATCATAAATAGTTCAAAGATTATTTATTGTATTAAAATTTAAATTATCTACTCGAAGGTCGGTTAAAGTTTGAAAGTCCACTGTAGGATATACTCTCCCTTAAGGAGGGTTTGGAATAGTCGCCAAGATTGACAATTGCATTACTACCAGTCTTCATAATGTTGGTATGGCAGCTTTCGAAAAGGCTACCCCGCTCTCTATTGTTACGATACCCAAGGGAAGAGAGGTATTATTTAGATATTATTCTTACGCCCACACCACAAGACAAAAATTTTATTTATCATACCCTAACAGAAGTTTTCATGTGGTATTGGTATGTGATTTGCTATTTCAGTTTCTTGTCATGTGCGGCATATGATTCGATTTATGCAAAAGCTTTAAAAATGACAATGATTATATATCGCGGGATAAGGTCTCGAGAAATAGCAGACCGAAAATAGACAGACCCATCCGTCAGTCAGTCATCACAGGCTTTACCTTTTTACTGGTACTGGGATAACCAAATTGCCTGCCAAACAAGGCAATAATGACAAGTCCTTCCTACAATCATCGCAGGCAATCCTCACAAGAAATATCATAATATCCAGTGTGTATAACACAGTGTGTTAGGAAAGTTAGTGAAATCTTGTAGGAGACACACATTTTAAATCAGTCAATCAATCGTAGAGCCCTACTCCTTGTGGCATGGTACAAAGACCGCTGGCTGCATTTCCACAATGAATGGCTAGACTTAACCGTTGAACGAGAAAAGAACCAGCCCCCTTGTCATCAGTGGCAACGATAAGTAGCGGATACAATTCCTTTAGAAACTGCATCGCGCGGGGACCTCACGAACCGATTGTCTCTACGGCAAATGGAACAAATATAGTCTCCTTTCAAAGACTCATATTTAGTATATATCGTAACATACTATTAAAAGTTGTTTTTTCGTTGTAATATTAAATTAATAATTTAATATTTTGCAAGTGCCCCATGAATCACTTTTTATCTTCATGCAATTTCCCTTACAGGGATCGGCAAAGGTCTTGACAATGTAGTCCTTACGACCTACTTTTCACCAAAGTTTATTTGTCAATTTTACAGTTATATACAAATCTATTTTCATTCTATTTCACTTCATTGATAGCCTGTGACCTTTTTAAATAAATTTGAAATTAAGTTTCAAATTTGCCGTGACGAACTGATTTGTGTCATTTTGTTGCCATGTTCCACACCGGTAATTGTTGTTAGGTTTAGTTTGAGTTCACGGTCTCTGTGCTAGGCTTTCGACATCTAGGCTGAGGTTATTTCAGTGTTAGTTTGTTCAAAAAGAATATGTCTTAAAATATATTTTGAATTATTACCTTGTCTACCTCGCTACGTACAGTCTTGTTTTTAAAAGAGATCAATTTATGCTCTTTTTAAGTTGTAAATACCTTCACAAATTGCTCAACACTAATGTAGTCAGAGGTCTAGGATCACATATTAAGTAACCGGTGCTTATTTTGGATAACGTGGCTGGTGCTCAGTTTGTTCTAATCAACATTGGTTGCGAAAAATACTCATTATTACCAGTCTCCCTTCTAGGTACCGAACTAAGCCAACGATGTAAATCGTACATAAATTTTGTAAAGATTCATTGGATTTGAGAATTGGATTGGTGAATGTCTTGATTCGAATTCCGATGACCCAACCACTCGGCTATCGTAACTTCCGGCGTTTATTAAAGTTCATCTGATATTCAAACTTCAGAACTAAAACATCGATGAGGCGCATACCTAATAAACTTATTAGGATGATGCAATAAGACGCCCAGAGCGTATCGCTTCGATCCAAATCACTTTCGTTACTATCCAGTCTCCCGTGACGGTTACCTAATATGGTTACAATATCGGTTCACTTATTACTGCGCCCAGTTACCTTATGTATGCTGTTATGGCATACTGAAGATCCGGATGAAATAAGCGGAAATAATTCCTTTTTGTGTCGAATGTAATGCATCTGACACTATATAAATTGGACACTTTCACAGATTTATATAAATACACACACACGTTATCACATACGTTAATCGTCGACGTCCTTAATTAGTTTCTTAAATTAATTCATATTTAAATTTAATGTATGTTAATATTAGTATATATTAATTTTAGTATTATTATTTAGTAGTATTATCGTAAGTCACGATAGCCGAGTGGTTGAGTGGTCGGAATTTCGAGTTGAGGGACCCGAGTTCGATCCCCAGGTGGCAGGCTCGTACCAATGGGTTTAAAAAAAAACTTATGTACGAATTATGTCGTTGGCTTGGACAAAAAGGCGACGACGGGCTCACCACCTGTCACGTTGTCCCGAAAATATCTTCGGTGGAAGGTGGGTCGAAGGGACTTAATTGTCTAGACTAGACCTCTGTCTACCCCTGTATTGGGAATTGCGTGAAGATATTTATTTATTTATAGTATTATTATTAGTATATAATATTTAAAGTATGTTAATATTTTTTTTTAGTTACCAATGTCGATAGCCGAGGATATCATGATTGCCGGGGGGTTGGGTGGTCGGAATTTCGAGTCAAGAAACTCGAGTTCGATCCCCAGGTGGCAGGCTTGAACCAAAGGGTCTTTCAAAATTTATGTACGATTTATATCGTTGGCTTGGATATACTGACGGCGACGAGCTCACCACCTGCCACGTTGTGCAGAAAATATCTTCGGTGGAAGGTGGTTAAAAGGGACTTAATTGTCTAGACTAGACCTCTGTCTAACCCCGTATTGGGAATGCGTGAAGATATTTGTTAAATTATTTTTATATTGTAATAAAAAGGCGCGATAGCCGAGTGCTTGGTTGAACTGAATTCTAGCCAGGAGTCCCGAGTTGATCCCCAGATGGTAGGCTCGTACTCTATTCACCCCAGTATTGGGAATGGCGTGAAGATATTTTTTTAACTTTATTGTTTAATACATTTTAAAATATATAATTGTTACTTTTATATAAGTAAATTTAAATGTATGTAACAATATTGTACCGTTACCTTGACAGTCGTTCGCTAGTAATGTTAAGCGACAGCCTCATCACCTGTGAAAAGTTTTCACCGTTTCATTCTTAGAGTTAACATTATTGGATTTATTCTTAGTATTTTTTTTATTACAATTAGGATTAAAAACTTGCTAATGTAATATTGTATGTATAACTTTCGTAAGTTATATTTAAATTGCTTGTAAATTTGATCTTTAAAATATCAGAAGTGAGTTTGATCAGTTTGAACAGTTCTTTATTCACTGTTTTTGAAATCTGAAATTACATGAAAGGAATGTCAAACATTTTACGCGTCAGCTTTAAATGAAAGTTACGCGTAGATCGTATTGTTTCCTGCAGACAATGTGTAATAATATTACTACTACAGATTCACACCCATTAATCTCTTACGCAATATGTTTTAGGCGAATGACTTGGCTATTCGTAAATGCCGTCGATACAGACCTACCTTATTCATCAGTGATAATTATTGTATGTTATGTCATTATGCAACCTTTTTAAAACATATTTATTATGGTATGAATAAGATGTCAGAACTCATAATCGATTATTCTCTTTGAATTGTCATTATGGAGAAAACTTTTTGTTTAAGCTTTGCTTTGTTTATGTTTGGAGTTCTTATTAAAGGGTTAATAAGATATGTAATAAACAATGATAAGAAATAATATTCTATTGAAAGTCATACAGTTATTTGTTATTAAAGAAAAATTTTAAAATTAAGTGACTTATAATAATTCACAATACAGCTCAGAATGGCTTATAAATTTATAAAAACATTTGTTATTATTTGTTTTATTACAGCAGTCAAAAATTTTTATTGCGATTTTCTTGAAAACTAATTATATTTAATTTGCAATTTTTGTTAAATAAAGCTACAAAATATTAAATTGCTGATAAATTTTAATATTGTAAAGATGATCGAAATATTCCTCTACGCCGATATTCAAAGGCTTACACCAATATTAATATTTAAAAAATATTTCTTGTTTTTCATCTTCATCCCGTAAATACGCACCAAAAACACACAAACACCTTAAATAATAAATAAATAAATATCTTTATGCCATTCCCAATACAGGTGTAGACAGATGTCTAGGCACTTAAATCGTTTCAACCTACCTTCCACCGAAGATATTTTAAGGTCAATGTGGTGGTGAGTCCGTCGCCGTCTCAATGTCTGGATATAATTCGTAAATAAGTTAAAAAAACCCATTGGTACAAGCCTGCCACCTGGGGATCGAACTCGGGTCTCTTGACTCGAAATTGCGACCACCCTACCTACAACTACAATACCTAGAACTACAATAAACTAAATAAACATATGTAAATTAAGCATTGTAAAATTTTAAAATAAAGTGACTTATAATAATTCATAATACAGCTCAGAATGGCTTATAAATTTATAAAAACATTTGTTATTATTTGTTTTATTACAGCAGTCAAAAATTTTTATTGCGATTTTCTTGAAAACTAATTATATTTAATTTGCAATTTTTGTTAAATAAAGCTACAAAATATTAAATTGCTGATAAATTTTAATATTGTAAAGATGATCGAAATATTCCTCTACGCCGATATTCAAAGGCTTACACCAATATTAATATTTAAAAAATATTTCTTGTTTTTCATCTTCATCCCGTAAATACGCACCAAAAACACACAAACACCTTAAATAATAAATAAATAAATATCTTTATGCCATTCCCAATACTGGTGTAGACAGATGTCTAGGCACTTAAATCGTTTCAACCTACCTTCCACCGAAGATATTTTAAGGTCAATGTGGTGGTGAGTCCGTCGCCGTCTCAATGTCTGGATATAATTCGTAAATAAGTTAAAACTTGCTAATGTAATATTGTATGTATACCTTTGGTAAGTTATATTTAAATTGCTTGTAAATTTGATCTTTAAAATATCAGAAGTGAGTTTGATCAGTTTGAACAGTTCTTAATTCACTGTTTTTGAAATCTGTAATTGTATCTGAAATTTCATGAATGGAATGTCAAAAATTTTTATTGCGATTTTCTTGAAAACTAATTATATTTAATTTGCAATTTTGTTAAATAAAGCTACAAAATATTAAATTGCTGATAAATTTTAATATTGTAAAGATGATCGAAATATTCCTCTACGCCGATATTCAAAGGCTTACACCAATATTAATATTTAAAAAATATTTCTTGTTTTTCATCTTCATCCCGTAAATACGCACCAAAAACACACAAACACCTTAAATAATAAATAAATAAATATCTTTATGCCATTCCCAATACTGGTGTAGACAGATGTCTAGGCACTTAAATCGTTTCAACCTACCTTCCACCGAAGATATTTTAAGGTCAATGTGGTGGTGAGTCCGTCGCCGTCTCAATGTCTGGATATAATTCGTAAATAAGTTAAAAAAACCCATTGGTACAAGCCTGCCACCTGGGATCGAACTCGGGTCTCTTGACTCGAAATTGCAACCACCCTACCTACAACTACAATACCTAGAACTACAATAAACTAAATAAACATATGTAAATTAAGCATTGTAAAAATTTTAAAATAAAGTGACTTATAATAATTCATAATACAGCTCAGAATGGCTTATAAATTTATAAAAACATTTGTTATTATTTGTTATTAAAGAAAAATTTTAAAATTAAGTGACTTATAATAATTCACAATACAGCTCAGAATGGCTTATAAATTTATAAAAACATTTGTTATTATTTGTTTTATTACAGCAGTCAAAAATTTTTATTGCGATTTTCTTGAAAACTAATTATATTTAATTTGCAATTTTTGTTAAATAAAGCTACAAAATATTAAATTGCTGATAAATTTTAATATTGTAAAGATGATCGAAATATTCCTCTACGCCGATATTCAAAGGCTTACACCAATATTAATATTTAAAAAATATTTCTTGTTTTTCATCTTCATCCCGTAAATACGCACCAAAAACACACAAACACCTTAAATAATAAATAAATAAATATCTTTATGCCATTCCCAATACTGGTGTAGACAGATGTCTAGGCACTTAAATCGTTTCAACCTACCTTCCACCGAAGATATTTTAAGGTCAATGTGGTGGTGAGTCCGTCGCCGTCTCAATGTCTGGATATAATTCGTAAATAAGTTAAAAAAACTATTGGTACAAGCCTGCCACCTGGGATCGAACTCAGGTCTCTTGACTCGAAATTGCAACCACCCTACCTACAACTACAATACCTAGAACTACAATAAACTAAATAAACATATGTAAATTAAGCATTGTAAAAATTTTAAAAGCGCCATTAGGGGCGGTTGCTAATGTAATTTTTTTTTCTTATGTAAGAGGTTTAACGAATGAAGTAATGAACTCACTTTAACTAATAAGACAGCAGATAACTGAGTGACTATATATCAGACACTGACACCTTATCTAACAAAACTTTCACCTCTTTCTATCGAGGTCATATTCTTTTATCCTGTTTGCTTCTGACCTAAGAACTAAGAGGCCGTATTCCGAATGAAATTTAAAAAATATTTCTTGTTTTCATCTTCATCCCGTAAATACGCACCAAAACACACAAACACCTTAAATAATAAATAAATAAATATCTTTATGCCATTCCCAATACAGGTGTAGACAGATGTCTAGGCACTTAAATCGTTTCAACCTACCTTCCACCGAAGATATTTTAAGGTCAATGTGGTGGTGAGTCCGTCGCCGTCTCAATGTCTGGATATAATTCGTAAATAAGTTAAAAAAACCCATTGGTACAAGCCTGCCACCTGGGGATCGAACTCGGGTCTCTTGACTCGAAATTGCGACCACCCTACCTACAACTACAATACCTAGAACTACAATAAACTAAATAAACATATGTAAATTAAGCATTGTAAAAATTTTAAAAGCGCCATTAGGGGCGGTTGCTAATGTAATTTTTTTTTCTTATGTAAGAGGTTTAACGAATGAAGTAATGAACTCACTTTAACTAATAAGACAGCAGATAACTGAGTGACTATATATCAGACACTGACACCTTATCTAACAAAACTTTCACCTCTTTCTATCGAGGTCATATTCTTTTATCCTGTTTGCTTCTGACCTAAGAACTAAGAGGCCGTATTCCGAATGAAATTTAAAAAATAACAGATCATCTATGGGAGATGCCTATGTCCTGCAGTGAAATTTAACAGGCCGATATGTGTGTGTGTATGATCGATGAGACTAATATCTTGTGAACACTCAGCCTCTTTATTCCGTTCAAAATGGAACATGGAATTTGTTACACTGTTATTTGGCGTAAGTAAGACCCTGACGAGTCATAAGTAAATAAGGAGTCTGGCATCTTTGAACAATTGTTTTCATGAAACATATGTATCCTATAATGATACTAATGCCCCATTGTTCGATAGACCAGTAGTTTATTAGAGCGTATCAGTATTACCATGTAACGTATTAAGACAACGATAATATTAGGTATACATGTACCTAACTATATACAAAAAAACTTTGCAGCGTACAGACATCACAACCTTAAAAGGAGGCTTGTCTATAAATAGCTCATAGAGAGACGATATAGGGCTCATAGATGGTATATTTAGAAGCGTTCTTATAGTCTTGGTCCTCAGAGATAAAAACACTTCTGTGGCGTCTGACATTGATACTCTTCGCAGATCTCTATGGATTAAGTACCATCAAGTGGAACCATACAGAGGATGGTCTTTCGTAAGGATGATTTGACATAACAAAGGGATTTACTATTGCAGACATTTTTAAACACTTTTGGCCGTCTGTTTGCTGATATTTGATCTGGTATTTTTAAGATGGTTATCCCTCCATCTGTTGCCAACCTTGCAATATCAACAGTGGATATCTAGTTAAATTTTACCATACTCGCGTTAAGAAATGGGGGTAGTAAATCTTAGAGCTTTTTACTTACGGTATTTTTATTCTAATCCAATGAAAAATACACCTCGTACTTTCAACATCACTCCTGTTTATCCTGAAGGCTGTTTTAGTGTCTGTATCTAATGGTGGTCACTATGATGTTGCCAGATACTTTAAGCGATGTTGTTATTGAAAAAATTACTTCGCAACCCTCCGCATACAAAAAATACAAAATTTGTACTCCGCATACAAAATTTGTATGCGGAGGGTTACGGTATTTTTATTCTAATCCAAAGAAAAATACACCTCGTACTTTCAACATCACTCCTGTTTATCCTGAAGGCTGTTTTAGTGTCTGTATCTAATGGTGGTCACTATGATGTTGCCAGATACTTTAAGCGATGTTGTTATTGAAAAAATTACTTCGCAACCCTCCGCATACAAAAATACAAAATTTGTACTCCGCATTTCAAAATTTGTATGCGGAGGGTTACGGTATTTTTATTCTAATCCAAGAAAAATACACCTCGTACTTTCAACATCACTCCTGTTTATCCTGAAGGCTGTTTTAGTGTCTGTATCTAATGGTGGTCACTATGATGTTGCCAGATACTTTAAGCGATGTTGTTATTGAAAAAATTACTTCGCAACCCTCCGCATACAAAAATACAAAATTTGTACTCCGCATACAAAAATACAAAATTTGTACTCCGCATACAAAAATACAAAATTTGTACTCCGCATACAAAAATACAAAATTTGTACTCCGCATACAAAAATACAAAATTTGTACTCCGCATACAAAAATACAAAATTTGTATGCGGAGGTTGATAATTTTCAGATCTCTATGGATTAAGTACCAATATGGATTAAGTGGAACCATACAGAGGATGGTCTTTCGTAAGGATGATTTGACATAACAAAGGGATTTACTATTGCAGACATTTTTAAACACTTTTGGCCGTCTGTTTGCTGATATTTGATCTGGTATTTTTAAGATGGTTATCCCTCCATCTGTTGCCAACCTTGCAATATCAACAGTGGATATCTAGTTAAATTTTACCATACTCGCGTTAAGAAATGGGGTAGTAAATCTTAGAGCTTTTTACTTACGGTATTTTTATTCTAATCCAAGAAAATACACCTCGTACTTTCAACATCACTCCTGTTTATCCTGAAGGCTGTTTTAGTGTCTGTATCTAATGGTGGTCACTATGATGTTGCCAGATACTTTAAGCGATGTTGTTATTGAAAAAATTACTTCGCAACCCTCCGCATACAAAAATACAAAATTTGTACTCCGCATACAAAAATACAAAATTTGTACTCCGCATTTCAAAATTTGTATGCGGAGGATTTATGATATTCAACTCTTCTTTACAATAATTTCCGCAAAGTAACGCTTGAGTCAATTAACTAACTTTAAGCGATTTCAGTCAAAAATAAAGTGATATTATTCATGCTTCTTTATTGATTCTTATCTTGATCTCCTTTGTTTTGTAATCGATACATCGATGATACAAACAAATACCAGTTTGGCAACCATACTGTATAACGGTGGAGATACGCACACATGTGTAAAAATTATATTATCCCGGCATAAACAACTGCTATTCTGTTTTAATAACAATTCATCATTTACCAAAGTTGCCTGAAATCTGAATAAAGAAATAACTTAAAATTATTAACGGTACTTACCAGAATTAAATATTATTTTACTTTCACGACAGAAATGTGAAAATATTAATTTTCAATGCTTGTGAATTTGTCGTATTGTCGTGTCGTATTTTATATAAGGTTTGATTTATTACAAAAGAATTTTTATCTTCGGTGAAAGGTGGGTCAAAAGAACTTAAATGTCTAGACTAGACCTCTGCATTCGCGAATATTTGCTTTGATATTTTGTTTTCTTATGTTTATAGGTATCATGTGTTAATAGAATCCTCATATTTGTTCTTATGTATTTATATTCTAAAATTCTTTTGTAAATAATAAAAATAAATTAATAAATATCTTCACGCAATTCCCAATACAGGGGTATACAGAGGTTTAGTCTAGACAATTAAGTCCCTTTGACCCACCTTCCACCGAAGATATTTTCGTGACAACGTGACAGGTGGTGAGCCCGTCGCCGTCTTTTATCTAAGCCAACGATATAATTCGTACGTCAGTATTTTTTTTAAATTCTATTGGTACGAGCCTGCCACCTGGGGATCAAACTCGGGTCTCTGGACTCGTAATTCCGATCACCCAACCACTCAGCTATCGTGACTTTTAGATTGATAGAGATATCATAGATTAAGAAACATATGAATTAAATATACTCGAAATTCTGACCACCCCGTCGCTCGACTATCGTGACTACATCATCTTAAATCATCAAACAATTTATTTTGAATAGTGTAATAATAATCAATATAATTATTATCTTTAGCAGTACAAAATATTAAAGGACTTCTTGTCGTTAACTTGAAGATATCTAATTCTTATATAAGTTTTTTTTTTAAAAAGCCATTTCTACGAGCCTGCCACCTGGGGATCGAACTCGGGTCTCTGGACTCGAAATTCCGATCACCCATCCACTCAGCTATCGTGTCTTTTAGATTGATAGAGATATCATAGATTAAGAAACATATGAATTAAATATATGTATACTATCATTATCTTATCTAGATATAAGTTTTAATACTTGTACCAAAATTAAAAAAGTAATTAACTTTATTATTTATTGTAAATGTAATTAAAGTTAATATCAAATAAGGATACATGTATTAACGGTCAACAATAAGTGCTTTATATGGACTATAGGAGGTTTATAATAAATATTATTTATTTGGAATTTGTTTTGCTGGTAACATTAATCCATGTGTTAATAAATAGTTTAATTATTATTGAGATGAGATTCACGATAGCGGAATGGTTGAATAGTCGAAATTTCGAATCAAGATACCCGAGTTCGATTCCTTAGTAGTAGGTAGGTTCGTATCAATGGGTTTTCAAATCATAAGTACGAATCATATCGTTGGCTTGGACATTGAGACGGCGACAGGCTCACCATCTGTCACCTTGTCCCAAAAATGTCCTCAGTGGAAGTTGGATCGAAGCGACTTAAACCAGACCTCTGTCTACCACTGTATTGGGAATTGCGTGAAGATATTTACATTTTATTTATTTAAATGTAATTAAAGTTAATATCAAATAAGGATACATGTATTAACGGTCAACAATAAGTGCTTTATATGGACTATAGGAGGTTTATAATAAATATTATTTATTTGGAATTTGTTTTGCTGGTAACATTAATCCATGTGTTAATAGAATCCTCATATTTGTTCTTATGTATTTATATTCTAAAATTCTTTTGTAAATAATAAAAATAAATTAATAAATATCTTCACGCAATTCCCAATACAGGGGTATACAGAGGTTTAGTCTAGACAATTAAGTCCCTTTGACCCACCTTCCACCGAAGATATTTTCGTGACAACGTGACAGGTGGTGAGCCCGTCGCCGTCTTTTATTTAAGCCAACGATATAATTCGTACGTCAATTTTTTTGAAAATTCTATTGGTACGAGCCTGCCACCTGGGGATCAAACTCGAGTCTCTGGACTCGAAATTCCGATCACCCAACCACTCAGCTATCGTGACTTTTAGATTGATAGAGATATCATAGATTAAGAAACATATGAATTAAATATATGTATACTATCATTATCTTATCTAGATATAAGTTTTAATACTTGTACCAAAATTAAAAAGTAATTAACTTTATTATTTATTGTAAATGTAATTAAAGTTAATATCAAATAAGGATACATGTATTAACGGTCAACAATAAGTGCTTTATATGGACTATAGGAGGTTTATAATAAATATTATTTATTTATTTAAATGTAATTAAAGTTAATATCAAATAAGGATACATGTATTAACGGTCAACAATAAGTGCTTTATATGGACTATAGGAGGTTTATAATAAATATTATTTATTTATTTAAATGTAATTAAAGTTAATATCAAATAAGGATACATGTATTAACGGTCAACAATAAGTGCTTTATATGGACTATAGGAGGTTTATAATAAATATTATTTATTTGGAATTTGTTTTGCTGGTAACATTAATCCATGTGTTAATAAATAGTTTAATTATTATTGAGATGAGATTCACGATAGCGGAATGGTTGAATAGTCGAAATTTCGAATCAAGATACCCGAGTTCGATTCCTTAGTAGTAGGTAGGTTCGTATCAATGGGTTTTCAAATCATAAGTACGAATCATATCGTTGGCTTGGACATTGAGACGGTTATCCCTCCATCTGTTGCCAACCTTGCAATATCAACAGTGGATATCTAGTTAAATTTTACCATACTCGCGTTAAGAAATGTACTAATTACTACCCGTAAATCTTAGAGCTTTTTACTTACGGTATTTTTATTCTAATCCAAAGAAAAATACACCTCGTACTTTCAACATCACTCCTGTTTATCCTGAAGGCTGTTTTAGTGTCTGTATCTAATGGTGGTCACTATGATGTTGCCAGATACTTTAAGCGATGTTGTTATTGAAAAAATTACTTCGCAACCCTCCGCATACAAAAAATACAAAATTTGTACTCCGCATACAAAAATACAAAATTTGTACTCCGCATACAAAAATACAAAATTTGTACTCCGCATACAAAAATACAAAATTTGTACTCCGCATACAAAAATACAAAATTTGTACTCCGCATACAAAAATACAAAATTTGTACTCCGCATACAAAAATACAAAATTTGTACTCCGCATACAAAAATACAAAATTTGTACTCCGCATACAAAAATACAAAATTTGTACTCCGCATACAAAAATACAAAATTTGTACTCCGCATACAAAAATACAAAATTTGTACTCCGCATACAAAAATACAAAATTTGTACTCCGCATACAAAAATACAAAATTTGTACTCCGCATACAAAAATACAAAATTTGTATGCGGAGGGTTGCGAAGTAATTTTTCAATGCCTGTGAATTTGTCGTATTGTCGAGTCGTATTTTATATAAGGTTTGATTTATTACAAAATTTTTATCTTCGGTGAAAGGTGGGTCAAAGGAATTTAATTGTCTAAACTTGACCTCTGTCTACCACTGTATTGGGAATTGCGTGAAGATATTTACATTTTATTTATTTAAATGTAATTAAAGTTAATATCAAATAAGGATACATGTATTAACGGTCAACAATAAGTGCTTTATATGGACTATAGGAGGTTTATAATAAATATTATTTATTTATTTAAATGTAATTAAAGTTAATATCAAATAAGGATACATGTATTAACGGTCAACAATAAGTGCTTTATATGGACTATAGGAGGTTTATAATAAATATTATTTATTTATTTAAATGTAATTAAAGTTAATATCAAATAAGGATACATGTATTAACGGTCAACAATAAGTGCTTTATATGGACTATAGGAGGTTTATAATAAATATTATTTATTTATTTAAATGTAATTAAAGTTAATATCAAATAAGGATACATGTATTAACGGTCAACAATAAGTGCTTTATATGGACTATAGGAGGTTTATAATAAATATTATTTATTTATTTAAATGTAATTAAAGTTAATATCAAATAAGGATACATGTATTAACGGTCAACAATAAGTGCTTTATATGGACTATAGGAGGTTTATAATAAATATTATTTATTTATTTAAATGTAATTAAAGTTAATATCAAATAAGGATACATGTATTAACGGTCAACAATAAGTGCTTTATATGGACTATAGGAGGTTTATAATAAATATTATTTATTTATTTAAATGTAATTAAAGTTAATATCAAATAAGGATACATGTATTAACGGTCAACAATAAGTGCTTTATATGGACTATAGGAGGTTTATAATAAATATTATTTATTTATTTAAATGTAATTAAAGTTAATATCAAATAAGGATACATGTATTAACGGTCAACAATAAGTGCTTTATATGGACTATAGGAGGTTTATAATAAATATTATTTATTTATTTAAATGTAATTAAAGTTAATATCAAATAAGGATACATGTATTAACGGTCAACAATAAGTGCTTTATATGGACTATAGGAGGTTTATAATAAATATTATTTATTTATTTAAATGTAATTAAAGTTAATATCAAATAAGGATACATGTATTAACGGTCAACAATAAGTGCTTTATATGGACTATAGGAGGTTTATAATAAATATTATTTATTTATTTAAATGTAATCCAAAGAAAAATACACCTCGTACTTTCAACATCACTCCTGTTTATCCTGAAGGCTGTTTTAGTGTCTGTATCTAATGGTGGTCACTATGATGTTGCCAGATACTTTAAGCGATGTTGTTATTGAAAAAATTACTTCGCAACCCTCCGCATACAAAAAATACAAAATTTGTACTCCGCATACAAAATTTGTATGCGGAGGTTATGAATCCTAATAACTATTTCTAATAATTTCCGCAAAGTAACGCCTGAGTCAATTAACTAACTTTAAGCGATTTCAGTCAAAAATAAAAGTGATATTATTCATGCTTCTTTATTGATTCTTATCTTGATCTCCTTTGTTTTGTAATCGATACATCGATGATACAAACAAATACCAGTTTGGCAACCATACTTTATAACGGTGGAGATACGCACACATGTGTAAAAATTATATTATCCCGGCATAAACAACTGCTATTCTGTTTTAATAACAATTCATCATTTACCAAAGTTGCCTGAAATCTGAATAAAAGAGAAATAACTTAAAAATTATTAACGGTACTTAGCAGAATTAAATATTATTTTACTTTCACGACAGAAATGTGAAAATATTAATTTTCAATGCTTGTGAATTTGTCGTATTGTCGTGTCGTATTTTATATAAGGTTTGATTTATTACAAAAGAATTTTTATCTTCGGTGAAAGGTGGGTCAAAAGAACTTAAATGTCTAGACTAGACCTCTGCATTCGCGAATATTTGCTTTGATATTTTGTTTTGTTATGTTTATAGGTATCATGTGTTAATAGAATCCTCATATTTGTTCTTATGTATTTATATTCTAAAATTCTTTTGTAAATAATAAAAATAAATTAATAAATATCTTCACGCAATTCCCAATACAGGGGTATACAGAGGTTTAGTCTAGACAATTAAGTCCCTTTGACCCACCTTCCACCGAAGATATTTTCGTGACAACGTGACAGGTGGTGAGCCCGTCGCCGTCTTTATTTAAGCCAACGATATAATTCGTACGTCAATTTTTTGAAAATTCTATTGGTACGAGCCTGCCACCTGGGGATCGAACTCGGGTCTCTGGACTCGAAATTCCGATCACCCATCCACTCAACTATCGTGTCTTTTAGATTGATAGAGATATCATAGATTAAGAAACATATGAATTAAATATACTCGAAATTCTGACCACCCGTCGCTCGACTATCGTGACTACATCATCTTAAATCATCAAACAATTTATTTTGAATAGTGTAATAATAATCAATATAATTATTATCTTTAGCAGTACAAAATATTAAAGGACTTCTTGTCGTTAACTTGAAGATATCTAATTCTTATATAAGTTTTTTTTAAAAAGCCATTTCTACGAGCCTGCCACTTGGGGATCGAACTCGGGTCTCTGGACTCGAAATTCCGATCACCCATCCACTCAGCTATCGTGTCTTTTAGATTGATAGAGATATCATAGATTAAGAAACATATGTATTAAATATATGTATACTATCATTATCTTATCTAGACATAAGTTTTAATACTTGTACCAAAATTAAAAAAGTAATTAACTTTATTATTTACTGAGTTGTTGGGTGGTCGGAATTTCGAGTCGAAAGACCCGAGTTCGATTCCTTAGTAGTAGGTAGGTTCGTATCAATGGGTTTTCAAATCATAAGTACGAATCATATCGTTGGCTTAGACATAAAGACGGCGACGGGCACACCACCTGTCACGTCGTCCCGAAAATATCTTCGGTGGAAGGTGGGTCAAAGGAACTTAATTGTCTAGACTTGACCTCTGTCTACCCCTGTATTGGGAATTGCGTGAAGATATTTACATTTTTATTTATTTAAATGTAATTAAAGTTAATAACAAATAAGGATACATGTATTAACGGTCAACAATAAGTGCTTTATATGGACTATAGGAGGTTTATAATAAATACTATTTATTTGGAATTTGTTTTGCTGGTAACATTAATCCATGTGTTAATAAATAGTTTAATTATTATTGAGATGAGATTCACGATAGCGGAGTGGTTGAATAGTCGAAATTTCGAATCAAGATACCCGAGTTCGATTCCTTAGTAGTAGGTAGATTCGTATCAATGGGTTTTTCAAATCATAAGTACGAATCATATCGTTGGCTTGGACATTGAGATGGCGACGGGCTCACCATCTGTCACCTTGTCCCAAAAATGTCCTCGGTGGAAGTTGGATCGAAGCGACTTAAACCAGACCTCTGTCTACCTCTATATGGGGAATTGCGTGAAGATCTTTGTGTGTGAAACTTGAAAATCTGTAGATATATACTCGAGAGAGATATAAACATTAAAATTTAAAACAAACTTATCGATTTAAAATATTTGGCACCATTGGCTAACCAGCGACAGTAACGGAAATACTAATTTAACTGCTTAATAGTATAATTTTAACCAATTGACTTTAGCAAATTCAATAATTGTGCATATGAAACATTGTCTTCGATAACATTAAACCAATCAAAATAAAGCTATTATAACAATATTTTCCGCATTACACTAATCGAAAATAAAACAACAATATTTCGATACAATTTGCAGTTTTCTCCGTAAGCGCAGTACTGTAATCTACTCCTATCTACAATATTTCCAACCAAGATATAAATCTTTGCAAGAAGTGGCATACCTTTTCCATTTTTTGAGCTATGAGTATTGCATTTATGTAAATGGCTCGTACCAATTGGTATTTCAAAAACTTACGTACGAATTATATCGTAGGCTTGGACATAAAGACGGCGTCGGGCTCACCACCTGTCACGTTTTCCCGAAAATATCTTCGGTGAGAGGTGGGTCGAAGGGACTTTATTGTCTAGACAAGACCTCTGTCTACCCCTGTTTTAGGAATTGTGTGAAGATATTTATATTTATTTGTATGTATAAATATAATTTTCTTTCTGTAAATTAATTATAAAAATATTATTTATTTATTTAAAAATTAATACGTTTACGTGATTAGATATTCTATTTTCAATTTTTCATAAAGAATATATATAGTCATTTATTTTGATTAGGTAATGATGAGGTAATGAATTATTTAAAAAGGTGAAATGAGTTATTGTTAAATAATGATAAATTTTGATAATTTCTCTTATTTAATGTTAATTTATGAAATTTTAACAATCAATCATAATATTAACATAGCAATCGAAAATAAAACAACAATATTTTCCGCATTACACTAATCGAAAATAAAACAACAATATTTTCCGCATTACACTAATCGAAAATAAAACAACAATATTTTCCGCATTACACTAATCGAAAATAAAACAACAATATTTCGATACAATTTGCAGTTTCTCCGTAAGCGCAGTACTGTAATCTACTCCTATCTACAATATTTCCAACCAAGATATAAATCTTTGCAAGAAGTGGCATACCTTTTCCATTTTTTGAGCTATGAGTATTGCATTTATGTAAATGGCTCGTACCAATTGGTATTTCAAAAACTTACGTACGAATTATATCGTAGGCTTGGACATAAAGACGGCGTCGGGCTCACCACCTGTCACGTTTTCCCGAAAATATCTTCGGTGAGAGGTGGGTCGAAGGGACTTTATTGTCTAGACAAGACCTCTGTCTACCCCTGTTTTAGGAATTGTGTGAAGATATTTATATTTATTTGTATGTATAAATATAATTTTCTTTCTGTAAATTAATTATAAAAATATTATTTATTTATTTAAAAATTAATACGTTTACGTGATTAGATATTCTATTTTCAATTTTTCATAAAGAATATATATAGTCATTTATTTTGATTAGGTAATGATGAGGTAATGAATTATTTAAAAAGGTGAAATGAGTTATTGTTAAATAATGATAAATTTTGATAATTTCTCTTATTTAATGTTAATTTATGAAATTTTAACAATCAATCATAATATTAACATAGCAATCGAAAATAAAATTTTGCCTCTTCCATGTTTTCTATCTCCATCGTAATCTATGTGATACGTCACTTCCTATAAACGAGGCAGCGCAAGCGCCGAAGCACACAAACAAAGCACGTTCGTACAAACGCAAAACGGACCTATCATTGTGTGCGTGCAACGTTCACTTTCGATAGCTGACTTGTTGTGGAATTAATTATTTTATACCACAGACAGAACACAAGAACGCTGTATAAAGTTAAGGTGAAACAGTTTTGAAACTTTGTAACAATAGTTTAGTGCTTGTTTGTGTTTGTGGTAATAATTACATTCAATTTACATATGACTTGTATTCACTTCATTACGTACTTTCAAATGTAGATGTGTGGGTGTATTTTATTTATAGATTAAGCAATGTTTTGTTGATTTACTTTTATTTATTAGCTACTAATTGTTACTTTTTTATCTTTACAGGTACGTAGCGAGAGTTTTACGTGTAGTCCAATGTTCAAAGCTGACAAAGGGTTAGTAAATGGGAAATACAGGATATATCTAGGAATGGGCAAAAGTACTCTGATACTCAAAATTGCATGAATGAAAAAGATGATTATTCTGAAAGCGAAAGAAGCGAAAGAAGTATGTAAGGATCGTGACACTTGGCGATCTATTCTCTCTGGCTTCCCCGTCAGGGATTGTGTGTGAAGAACTGTGTTAAGACTTATCTTATTATCAAGGTGACTAATATAATACACATCAGAGTATATAATATAATATATAATTCACTAAAAACAAAATGACAAACACATGTCTGTTGCATCTTTGTAAGATCTTTTCACTTCTTCCTTTCCGTGGTATAGACCGATGTCGTACAATCCGCTTGCGGAGCGAGGTGGCTAAGGAAAATCCTCTTTACTCCTTTTATCCTGAACTTATACAGGCTATATATATTATATATTTTCGGGAACTTAAATGTTTTGGTATCGTACGGAACTATAGATAATTTTTATAGTTAATTCATTACGTTTAGACAAATAATTAGTCCAAAATATATTTTCTGAATCCACACCAACTTAGCGATTAGTGATCATGGCATAAGTTTTTGGAATGGATAATTTTTAGTCGCGAGTAAATCTTCATTACATAAACTAGATGCTGATGTGTCGATCTTGTATATTCTTGTGTATTCGCCATGATTATATTATTGGCTTCTTTTTAGTAACAGCTTTATAAAATTGTGAAACTAGATTTTTTAAAGAATAATTTTTTGAATTTTTAATAGCACAGAAATCAAACGAGTATATGTTGTTATTTTAAAATATCTAATGTAATATATAATATAATAAAGTATATAAACTAAAGTGAAGTGACAATGGGTCGGTCACATCGCTCGACAAACGCAGTGTAGACGACCCTCCACGAGATGGGGTAACTTGCAAAATGTTGCAGGAAGTCGATGGATGCAGGTGGCTGGGGACCGTTCGTTGCGGAAAGCTTTGGGGGAGGCTTATGTTCAGCAATGGACTCTTGATAGGCTGTAAAGAAGAAGAAGAAAATAAATTTAATTTCCTGTAATCATTTCGACCATGTTGAGTGTTTTACTTTGCAATTTTATCTAGACTAGCCTAATATAATCTCTGAATAAATTCGTTAAATAAAACAAAAACCATTATTCACGAAATATTTAGTATAGCAGCATATGTTTCTGACAAAGCGAAGGTTGGCGATCCCAGTACTATTTTTTAATAATTGACTTTCTTTTACTTACTTTCTTCTACAAATCGTGAAGCACTTTCTGGAACAACCTGATATGTTCTCACCCATTGCCCATTGTTCTGGTTCTGTAGAAACATCTGTCTGTTCGAGTTAGGGTATTGTCTAGAAATGTTTATTGTACACTGAAGCAACACGATGTTAAACAGATGCATGCTGGTTCCTATTTATATGAAGCTTCCAGGCAATGTTTATTAGTGACGTCTATTCAGACACCTTGTAGACGTCCGTCCGTCCGTGACTTCCATGTAGACAATGGCCAAACTAGGTAATTTCCATTAAAAATGTTTACATTTTTTAACAATATTTATCAACATTAAAAGCGTTTGATAGTACCAATGGATGACATTGAATGTCAAAGTCAAAACTTTTTCATTCAATTTAAGCTTGACCAAAGCTGTTATGAACGTCAAGTACCACACCATTTCGCAAAAACAGGAATTTCAACACGACTAAGGCAAGCGTCAAACTCAGCGAATAACCAGCAAGGGGTCTATAGCTTTTTATTAATCGTATTTTACAATATCATTTACATTTTTTTTAACAAAATATACATATTTATAAGAAATTCATATACCGTATATTCATTTATTCAAATAAACATATCAATTATATGTATGTATATATATATATATATATATACATATATATATATATATATATATATATATATATATATATATATATATATATATATATATATATAATGACAATGTTGTTTTTGGATGCCTATAAGAAATCGCTATGCAGCTATAAGCCACCTAAATTGTAACTTCTTTTAAAATTGGCTTTTTTATTTTTTTTTGTATTCACGCAGTTCCCTACAAGGGAACCCTGCAGTCTGTGGTCATTGGTAGCATCTAAAAATTATCTTCATCGTCATCTCTTCTAAAATTTGTACGTTTTATTAATTTCAATAGCTTTAATGGACATTATGTTTCTCAAAAAAGTCACGATAGCCGAGTGGTTGGGTGGTCGGAATTTCGAGTCAATAGACCCGAGTTCGATCCCCAGTTGGTAGGCTCGTACCAATGGGTTTTTCCAAAACTTATGTACGAATATCGTTGGCTTGGACATAAAGACGGCGACGGGCTCACCACCTGTCACGTTGTCCCGAAAATATCTTCGGTGGAAGGTGGGTCGAAGGGACTTAATTGTCTAGACTCGACCTCTGTCTACCTCTGTATTGGGAAGTGCGTGAAGATATTTTTTTTTAATCTAATATAACAGCCGAGGTGATTTAATATATGATCAATGACTGCGCGATATTTGTAATCTATACTAAATATAACAACAGGACCTTGAAAACCTCAATACCCAAGGGTGGAGTGAGACACTCGAAACGCCGGAAACTTTGAAAAATATAATAATAACCGTATAATATTTAATATAAAGCCACGATAGCCCTGGTTGGGTTGTCGGAATTCGAGTCAAGTGACCCGAGTTCAATGCCCAGGTGGCAGGCTCGGTTTGGAAACAAACCAATGGTTTTTTTTTAGAAACTTATATACGAATTATATCGTTGACTTGGACATTAAGAAGGCAACGGGCTCAACACCTGTCATGTTGTTTCAAAAATATCTTCGATGGAAGGTGGGTCGAAACGATTTAATTGTCCTCTGTCTACCCCTGTATTGGGAATAGCATGCATATATTTTAATAATCTTGATTGAAATCACGATGTGATGACATAATCACATGTGTCAGAAATCCGCGAACGCACTTGCGAAAGAGTGCGATTTCCTCCACGACAAGAAGCGGCAACGCCACATTTCCTGATGGCGTAACGCCCACAATGCGCGCCACAGTAGGCATGTGGGTGAGGGACAGACGTAAACGTCGGAAAATTGCACAGAATTCGTATTTACAGTGTTTTAACACAATTATGATAACTTGAAACGTGTATTAGACACATGATAATAGCTATGTTTGACGTTTTTCTTTCTTTAATTGCATGAATTAAGTACTTTATTATTATTATTCATTTTAAATATCTGTGAAGATTTATGCCAGGGATTTCACAGGTTAAAAGTAATATGATTATGTTCTTTATCAGGTCCTATGTTAGTGTTTCTTTAAAATTCATTAAAAGTTTGAGTTGTTTTGTGGTTATGAAATAGGCCAGCGCTGCAGCACGATAGTACTGCAGGAATTTGTTGAAGTAGAGACCTAATCTGACGTCTCAGGTTATTTGTTTTCTCCATATTTTGTTTAATATTTTATTTGTGTCAACGAAGAATTTCTTTCTCTAATTCTTTCAAATAAGAGCCATACATCAGGTATTCAAATAGCTTTTGAATAACTTAACGACTACCTGTTCCCCGGGGTTTAGTTCGCGTATTATTTCGATTAGGCAAGGCTTACCTTGTCTTGTTGCCCCAAAAGCTAACATTCGATGAAAAGTAAGTCGTAAGGATTTAGTCTTACGAAAAGCAGATTGCGTAAAGATTTGTATGCGATATGTATTGCCTTGGACAATTGGACTTGGCGACATGTTCATCTGTCATATTATCCAAAATAAACTCCGGTAATATATGAGTTGAATGGACTCAATTGTTTGTTCCTCATAATAGACACCCTACAAAATTAGAAATACCCTTAGCCATAGTTATTGTTTTTTTTTGTTGTTTTATGTTTCATAGCAACGAGTTTGTTCTAACGGATGGGCAGTTAACTGCTAAAATTAACTGGAAATTACCTTCTCCGGTTTAAAACGTGAAAAAATTTGTTGTTCCTTCCCAATAGAGATCGGTTCTTCGACTATTGCTGCAATACAAAATTGCAGCTATATGAACCGGTGCGAAGGAAACATTAATCCGGTGCAATATGGCCTTGTATTTAAAGGTACAGTCAAGAATACAAGTTTGATAGAATTCTTTAGTAAAATTAACTGTAAATTTTTTATCTTCACACAATTTTCCGTTCTGGTAGGCAGATGTCTAGACAACGAAGTCCTTTAGACTAACTTTTCGCCAAAGCTTATTTGAGACGTGACAGGTAGT
The DNA here is from genome assembly GCA_029286605.1 of Sericinus montela. Classification (NCBI taxonomy): domain Eukaryota; kingdom Metazoa; phylum Arthropoda; class Insecta; order Lepidoptera; family Papilionidae; genus Sericinus; species Sericinus montela. Next base: position 9,266,542 of record JAGSMR010000024.1, read on the forward strand.
GAACCTAATGCCGTCTGAGTGTTTTAGCTGACGGTACAATATACTTTACATATGTATATATTTACATATATACATATATCAATAACTTTATTAAAAAAAAGGTAGCTGAACAGTTCGGTGATCTTATTCAAATTAAGGGACTTCGGGTTCGACCCCCTTTGGAAGTTTTTGTGTTTGAAACTCATGATATATTGATTTTTATCTGCAAATGATATTTAAGAGGCTTTTTCCTGACTCGCCTCTTATGACATCCACGGTAAGAAAGCCGTGACATATTCTTACGCCGTAACTATACGGTTAAAAGGTCTAGAAGTATTATTATCGCTTTGGAAATATGCTTATTAGTATCGATATCATTACTATTTTTTACAATAAACCGTGGATGATCACGACATACAATGGAGGTAAATTTTCATTGGCACATCTTACATATCTAGAATATCTAGCAAGTCTATACTTTGCCTTTCAGCGTCATCGAACTTAATAAAAAGTTTTCTGTACGGCCGTTATAGACTTATATTATATACAACTCATATTTATTCACGTTCAGATAAGTTCTAATATTTAATTTCATGACGCAAACGTGATTATTTATAACACTTTTTACTATATTTTATAGTTAATTATTAAAAACGCCTAACCCTTAAAGGATAACCCCCGTTTATCTCTGTTCGTGTGTCACGGTTACACGTATACATATATGTATTTTGCCAAAATCTAGTAAGCGAAAAGTCTATAATTTTTTATTATTTTATTACAGTATCTTAGTGTATCAAATTACACTATTGACGAACTAAACAAAAGCTGAGTTATATCGTTTTTACACATACCAGCCTTGCTCATCGATAAGGGTTTTCAGCTTATTCTAAAAAGTTCTCATTGTTATAACAGTTAAGTTTACATAACAGTTAATATTTAAATTGCATAGGGATGAAATGTTTTTGTACTTATTTTATTTTATAAGCAAACAACTACATTAATATTCAACTAACAAGTAATATTAATGATAATGAAAAAAGTTAATTTAATGAATACTTTGTGTATTTTGTTCCGATGCTTAAATCGATGGCCTCAGTTTAAATTGCTTTGGCAATAGGCGTTAAGCTCCAGTCGTAATAATAGCATTAAGTTGCCCATGATTCTCTCCTCGGCGTACAACATTCAAGTGTAAAGCGGAACAAGTACGTTCCAATTCGATCCATTGATGAGCTACACACAAGCTACTATCAAAGAAATTAAGATACACAAGACATAGATATGTATGACATTCATTTTTATTTACACAGATAATATTTTTTAACAGTTGTAGAGCTACGCATCAGCTTTTGTTGTTGTACGAATGGGCCGGCTCGACCGGGGAAGTACCACGACCTCACAGAATACCGGCGAGAAGTAGAAGTCTAACAAACTTCTGCGTTTCGTCTGGTGAGTGCAGGTAACTAGTGGCCCACACACCTCCCTCCCCCAATTCTGAGGGGGGGGGGCACGCTAAGGGAGAAAACGCACCTGCTATGCCTCTGGTATTGCGGGTTTTCATGAGCGGCGGTAATCACTTACCATCACGTGAGCCGCCTGCTCGTTTGCCTCCCTTTTCCATAAAAAAAATATATGTATATAATGACGACCTCCGTAGATGAAAAGCGTAAGCAATGGTATTCAAAGGTGTCACCTGTTAGGTCTCGGGTTCGTTACGCTGGCGGGTTAATGAAGAAAATAACTTTTTTATTTTGTCTCGAGTCTGAGTATATATGATATCGTCGTTGTTTATAATTCTATATATACATTTTATATATGTATATATACATATATAAAAGAATGCATCGCCTGGCCCGTCGTGGAATAACACAAATGTGTAGCATGCCTCGTGCCTTCAATGCCAGTTTAGTTAACAACCACTTTCTATTGTAGCACAATGCGGCAAAATACCTACGCGCCGAGAATTACTCTACGTGTGATACTTCACGGTTATTTTACCTAATACGAAAATAGTGCGAATTAATTGAGCTAAATGATTTATTTACTAACAACATTTTGAGAAGAAGTCACTAGATTGGATGTCTGATCGGATTTTGTGGCAGGCTCGTACTAATGGGTTTATTCAAAAACTTATGTACGATTTATATCGTTGGCTTACATATAAAGATAGCGACAGGCTCACCACCTGTCACGTTGTCCCAAAAAATGTTTTGGAAAGGGTGGGTCGAAAGGACTTAATTGTCTAGATATCTGTCTACGTCTACCACTGTATTTGGAATGGCGTCAAGATTTTTATAATTTTTTATTAATTCCTTTACTTATTTAAGGTAACATTGTGATGTTTAGAGTTTCGTCGAAAGCAATATCCTCATTCTGGTCATCGAAAAAAGTTAACTCCGATAACTCGCTACGTTGGTTGACGGATTTTAAATCGGACATGTATCTAGCGAAAAATTTATATCAATAATTAGTAATAGCGGCTTATAACGTGTAACAGTTATTTCTTCTAAAACATCAATACAGAATAATAATAAAATAGAAGTCACGATAGCCGAGTGGTTTGTGGGTGGTCGGAATTTTGAGTCGAGAGACCCGAGTTCGATCCCCAGGTGGCAGGCTCGTACCAATGAGTTTTTTCAAAAACTTATAAAAAATAAATAAATAAATATAAATATCTTCACGCAATTCCCAATACAGGGGTAGACAGAGGTCAAGTCTAGACAATTAAGTCCCTTTGACCCACCTTCCACCGAAGATATTTTGGGACAACGTGACAGGTGGTGAGCCCGTCGCCGCCTTTTATGTCCAAGCCAACGATGAAATTCGTACATAAGTTTTGAAAAACTCATTGGTACTGCCACCTGGGATCGAACTCGGGTCTCTCGACTCGAAATCTGACCACCCAACAACTCGGCTATCGTGACTTCTAAAACTTATGTACGATTTATATCGTTGGCTTACATATAAAGATAGCGACAGGCTCACCACCTGTCACGTTGTCCCGAAAATATCTTCGGTGGAAGGTGGGTCGAAGGACTTAATTGTCTAGATATCTGTCTACGTCTACCACTGTATTTGGAATGGCGTCAAGATTTTTATAATTTTATTAATTCCTTTACTTATTTAAGGTAACATTGTGATGTTTAGAGTTTCGTCGAAAGCAATATCCTCATTCTGGTCATCGAAAAGTTAACTGCGATAACTCGCTACGTTGGTTGACGGATTTTAAATCGGACATGTATCTAGCGAAAAATTTATATCAATAATTAGTAATAGCGGCTTATAACGTGTAACAGTTATTTCTTCTAAAACATCAATACAGAATAATAATAAAATAGAAGTCACGATAGCCGAGTGGTTTGTGGGTGGTCGGAATTTTGAGTCGAGAGACCTGAGTTCGATCCCAGGTGGCAGGCTCGTACTAATGGGTTTATTCAAAAACTTATGTACGATTTATATCGTTGGCTTACATATAAAGATAGCGACAGGCTCACCACCTGTCACGTTGTCCTAAAAAATGTTTTCGAAAGGGTGGGTCGAAAGGACTTAATTGTCTAGATATCTGTCTACGTCTACCACTGTATTTGGAATGGCGTCAAGATTTTTATAATTTTATTAATTCCTTTACTTATTTAAGGTAACATTGTGATGTTTAGAGTTTCGTCGAAAGCAATATCCTCATTCTGGTCATCGAAAAAAGTTAACTCCGATAACTCGCTACGTTGGTTGACGGATTTTAAATCGGACATGTATCTAGCGAAAAATTTATATCAATAATTAGTAATAGCGGCTTATAACGTGTAACAGTTATTTCTTCTAAAACATCAATACAGAATAATAATAAAATAGAAGTCACGATAGCCGAGTGGTTTGTGGGTGGTCGGAATTTTGAGTCGAGAGACCTGAGTTCGATCCCAGGTGGCAGGCTCGTACTAATGGGTTTATTCAAAAACTTATAAAAAATAAATAAATAAATAAATAAATAAATAAATAAATAAATAAATAAATAAATAAATAAATAAATAAATAAATAAATAAATAAATAAATAAATAAATAAATAAATAAATAAATAAATAAATAAATAAATATAAATATCTTCACGCAATTCCCAATACAGGGGTAGACAGAGGTCAAGTCTAGACAATTAAGTCCTTTGACCCACCTTCCACCGAAGATATTTTGGGACAATGTGACAGGTGGTGAGCCTGTCACTGTCTAATTAATCTTTGACTTGGTGGTCAAAGATTAATTAGACCATCCACCGATTAGATGGTCATCCACCGACTAGATGGTCGGACGACTTGACCAAGGTCGCGGGAAGACGCTGGATGCAGGCCGCAAACAACCGGTCGTATTGGAAATCTTTAGGGAGGCCTACATCCAGCAGTGGACTTCTTGCGGCTGATATGATGATGATGATGATGATGATGATGATGATGATGGTAACGTTGACTGCATATAACAAACATGTTTCGAAAACACATCATTACGAGCCTTTCACCTGGAGATCGAACTCAGGTCTACTCCATTCGAATTCCAATAACACTGTTAAAAAAACATTAATCTGCAACACCGAAAAACTTACGATAATATTTTATAAATTATTTATGTTTTAACCATGTAATTATTTGTTGAACCTGTGCTCAAGGGCCACAATTTTAAAAGTGCCTATCAATTTCCGAACGCTTCCGACTTGACAGTAACAGTCATTAATATCGACAGCGCAAACAAAAACAACGCAGAGAATTTCGTGATTTTAAAGAATTACCATAGCTCATTAAACATAAAAGAGCACCCAAAGATTTATTAAGAAGTATATGAATGTATTTAATTATAATTTCCGTTAAAAATTACCGATGTCTGTTTTCGAACGTTTCCTATACGAGTATTTATAAACAAAGACTGGTTCCAGTGGTTATTCAGTGTGACCGAGGTTCGCAGGTTTAAATCAGTTTATAGGAGATTATATCACGGTACGTTATATTTCATTCCGATAAATTGGTGTCATTAGTTCTACGTATCTTCATTAAATGATCGTTTGAATAGTTGTAGATTTTGTATAAGAAAATTGTGATAGCTTTTTACTATTAGATCCAACTAAAATTTGTAACTTGTCTTCTAATTTATAACAGAAATAACATTTTGTAAATGTTTTATGTTAAAGATAAAATATGCTAAGTTAATATAGCCGAGAGGTTGGGTGATCGAAGTTCGAGTCAATTGACCCGAGTTCGATACCCAGGTGGCAGTCTCGTACCAATGGGGTTTTTCAAAAACTTATGTACGAATTAAATCGTTGGCTTGGACATAAAGACGGCGACGGCTCACCAACTGTCACGTTGTCCCGAAAATATCTTCGGTGGAAGGTGGACCGAAAGGGCTTAATTGTCTTGACTAGACCTCTGTCTTCCCCTGTGTGAAGATATTTATTTTATTTATTTATCAGATCTTCAAGCATATTAATTATCAATATTTGAGTAGACGTTTCGACTCATATTTCATCGCAGTTTATTTAGGACTATGTAACAGACGGTGAGCCTGTCACTGTCTAATTAATCTTTGACTTGGTGGTCAAAGATTAATTAGACCATCCACCGATTAGATGGTCATCCACCGACTAGATGGTCGGACGACTTGACCAAGGTCGCGGGAAGACGCTGGATGCAGGCCGCAAACAACCGGTCGTATTGGAAATCTTTAGGGGAGGCCTACATCCAGCAGTGGACTTCTTGCGGCTGATATGATGATGATGATGGTAACGTTGACTGCATATAACAAATATGTTTCGAAAACACATCATTACGAACCTTTCACCTGGAGATCGAACTCGGGTCTACTCCATTCGAATTCCAATAACACTGTTAAAAAAACATTAATCTGCAACACCGAAAAACTTACGATAATATTTTATAAATTATTTATGTTTTAACCATGTAATTATTTGTTGAACCTGTGCTCAAGGGCCACAATTTTAAAAGTGCCTATCAATTTCCGAACGCTTCCGACTTGACAGTAACAGTCATTAATATCGACAGCGCAAACAAAAACAACGCAGAGAATTTCGTGATTTTAAAGAATTACCATAGCTCATTAAACATAAAAGAGCACCCAAAGATTTATTAAGAAGTATATGAATGTATTTAATTATAATTTCCGTTAAAAATTACCGATGTCTGTTTTCGAACGTTTCCTATACGAGTATTTATAAACAAAGACTGGTTCCAGTGGTTATTCAGTGTGACCGAGGTTCGCAGGTTTAAATCAGTTTATAGGAGATTATATCACGGTACGTTATATTTCATTCCGATAAATTGGTGTCATTAGTTCTACGTATCTTCATTAAATGATCGTTTGAATAGTTGTAGATTTTGTATAAGAAAATTGTGATAGCTTTTTACTATTAGATCCAACTAAAATTTGTAACTTGTCTTCTAATTTATAACAGAAATAACATTTTTGTAAATGTTTTTATGTTATAGATAAAATATGCTAAGTTAAGATAGCCGAGAGGTTGGGTGATCGAAGTTCGAGTCAATTGACCCGAGTTCGATACCCAGGTGGCAGTCTCGTACCAATGGGGTTTTTCAGAAACCGATAGGATAACATTACCGACACGATACCAGTATTATTGATATCGCCGGCGAAGTGCATAACACATGTCACGTTGTTCCAAAAATGCCCTCAGTGGAAGATGGGTCGTAAGCACTTATTGTCTAGACATCTGTGTTGGATATTGCGTGAAGATATATTGTTACATAGGTAAAAACACGTTGTCCCAAATAAGCTTCGGTGAAAAATGGTTAAAAAATACATTATCTAGACCTCTGCCTAGTATGGGAAATTACTTGAAGATATACATGTATTCTCTAAAATTTGTGGAATATTGTTTTCAAAACTTAATTTAACATACAGCGGCAGACAATCGCAGAACCTAACTCTTTCTTTTACGCGTGGGAAAATACCTTAGTAGTCATAATCGCAAGTACATTTAACCTTTCAGCGGCTAAAAGTCAATTTCAGTTGGTTGAATTTTTGTTGAACCAATAAATGTCTTCAAATTCATTCGAGTCTCCACGAGCGTCGTTTGTTCTGTATCGTACCTATGAGAGAGACAGTATATGGTCCTCATAACTTAACTTTTCCCTTAGTCGCCTATACAACCACCACATATAGAAACTGAGTAAAAAAATGTCAAGCTGACATATGGCTGATTCTTGTGGTAATTTTTAAACTAGTGAATACGCAGTGGACTATTTAGAGGACAATAATATAAAATAAGATAGGCATCTTTCAATAGTCCAAACAATATACAATGATTGTATTCTTTTGGCTTAGTTCCTACGATATAACTAAGTTACGTATAATATTATAAAACAAATAATATTTTTTCCGTCTAACCTAATCTGGATTTTTGTTAGGAAACAATGTTTTTGTCTATAATAAGTATTTAATTATGATTTTTGTGAAAGCGTCATTTTAGCTGCCTCTATGTTCTCAAGATCGTGCGACTGCGCCGCGTTTCAAAACATATTGTTTGTCCCGTAATTGCTTGCTGTTGAGCAACACCACATACGGTTTCGTCGCTTACCACCTCGACGATGACGAAGGTTACCTAGATGCGACTATTAAAAATACATTTAGAGTTTTTTAAATGAAAATTAAAAGAGAAAAAATTCAATGATCTCTTTGATAACATCGATTACGAAAAGAAAAGTATGAAGTGATGTAACTGCTACTTAATAAGTTGTTATTGAAAAAGTTACTTCGCAACATTCCGCATGCAAATATAAAAAGGTATATGTTACCTGGTCCGAAGAGAAGAAGAGCACCACCCTCCCTCCCACAGATGCGTGCACTAATTCCACTGTATGCACCACCACCACCACTACACTCAAACCAGGTAACATATATCACCAACGAAAACGCGACACGTGTTTCACACGTGTTTTTTATATTTGCATGCGGAATGTTGCGAAGTAACTTTTTCAATAACAACTTTACAATGAATTTCCGCAAAGTAAAACCTGAGTCAATTAACTATCTGCTACTTAATAGTATTACATCAGGTGGAAGACTCCTCATGCTAGAAATCGTCTGTATCAATTCCACACACACAATAATTTTTGTCGCCAAATAACAGTGTATCAACTCTACATTTCCGATTTGAGAGGAATAGACAGACAGTAGTATGGAAAATTAAGCATTCTGTCTTAATATTTAGTGTTGAAAACGCCTCAGTAACCTTTTGTAAAGGTTTGCATTAGTCACTTACCATCAGCATAATCATCTCGTTTTTAACCATAATCTTATGCAACAATGCTTAAAAAATAGTAATGGCTTTAGAAATATAGAAAGGGTTTACGCTGCTTCAGTGCGTGAGAACTTCTGTTCCGCCTATTTTCTTTCTTGTAATTTAATTTCTCAGACAGGTTTTCTCAAAGAAGAAATGAAGAAAATAAATAAATAAGCTCCCGCAACCGTATTGGGTAAACTAGAGTGGTCAGAGGTCTAGACAAATTACTCGTATCAAGGTTTTTTTTTATTTAAACTTATATACGAATTATATCGTTGGCTTGGACTTAAAGACGGCGACGGGCTCACCACCCGTCACATTGTCCCGAAAATATCTTCGGTGGAAGGTGGGTCAAAGGGACTAGGGTCAAAAGGACTGGAAATAGTCAAGGCTATACCTCTGTCTACCCCTTTATTAGGAATTGCGAGAAGATATTTATAATTTATTTATTTATATTTATTATTGTTATGCAATTTTATTTATTTTTAAAGCATTTTTATGCTAAACTTTTATGTTATTAAATTAAAGAGAAAAAATTATTAGTTTAATTCATGGGTTTTTAAAAAAGTCCTGTAGAATACCGTAGACTCTTCGCCTTACTTCGTGAAAAACGTTTGCAGTAGCTTTCCATTTCGTTCTCTACCATTTCGTCAACTAAAAAAGTTATATAACACTAAATATTTAACCAAGTCACATACAATACAAAGGTCTATAAAAACTGTTTGACATAAACCTTTCCGGTAAGAAGGATTTGTCATAATCACCACGCTTGGTAAGCGTTTTGGCGATCACACCTCGTATCTTTGGCCTTGTAAATATTTTTCGAGGTCCCGCTGGGATATCTCTGAGGAAACTTGCCCGCCTGAAAAATGATAAATATTGAATCGAGAATGTCTGCCAGCTTCTGGAGCAGCGTGGTGGACGTTCTACTACTCTAATCTCTCTCGAATGTTTGAAAAGGACTTCGTCTAGTAATAGTAATTGACAGACTATTTTTTTACTTTAACCATTCTTATCCCGAGTACCAGTCGAATGGAATGCCTTGCAGCCTGTATACATTTTTAATACCACACACCAACCTATTATAATCTATATCTGCTTATTTATACCCGATTTTATTATGCCTTTGGTTGAGATCGTATGTTTTTCCGACATAAATATTACAAAAATAAATAAATATCTTTCCCATTTACCACTTCTTTTTCCACCATTCCCAATACAAGTATAGATAGATGTCTAGTCTAGACCGTTAAGTCCCTTCGACCCACCTTCCATCGAATATCTTTTGGGACAACGTGACAGGTGGTGAGCCCGGCGCCGTCTTTGTGTTTTAAAAAAGCTCATTGTTACGAACCTGCCACCTAGGGATCGAACTCGGGTCTCTTGACTCGAATTTCGACTACCCAACCACTCGGCTATCGTGACTCAATATAAATATTATTATTTGGTTATTAAGTTAAAAGAAACATGATTTTACAATGCAACGAGCTATTATGAAGTGGGCGGAGATGGAACCCGCCCCAAACTGATTGAGAGGCGAGGGCGTTTCCTTCGGAGTTATTTTTATTTTTGACAAATTAATGATATTTTGGTACGTTGACCTTTGTTTAGGATTCATCGAAACATATCCGGAATTTGCGTCTTCTTAGTTGTTGCATTATTGCTGGCTGGCAACGCATCTGCTATTCCTCCGGTATTGCGGGTGTTCATGGGCGGCGGTAATCACTTACCATCGTGAGCCACCTGCTCGTTTGCCTCCCTTTTCTATAAAAAAAATCGCTTAGGACTATCTAGAGGGCTTTGTAAAAAATAAAATCATTTAACGTATTTGTTATAATTTATAGTCACGATAGCCGAGTTGTTGGGTGGTCGGAATTTCGAGTCAAGAGACCCGAGTTCGATCCCCAGGCAGGCTCGTACCAATGGGTTTTCCAAAAATTTATGTACGAATTATATCGTTGACTTTGACATAAAGACGGCAACGGGCTGACCACCTGTCACGTTGTCTTGAAAATGTCTTCGGTGGAAGGTGGGTCGAAGGGACTTAACGGTCTAGACCAGACCTCTGTCTACCCCTGTATTGGGAATTGCGTGAAGATATTTATTTATTTATTTTATTTATTATTAATTCGCTGATGACTGATACAGTACATACGTATAAAGGAGATGTTTACTTTGTTTGTAGATGTTTCAACGCTCTGGCAAAGATTATGTATAGTATATAGTTTCACGTGGTTTAGCAACCGTGGGTCGTGTACAGTGTTAGTTGTTAGTTTTTCGCTCATGAAAATTACAAACGCAAATGTAATAGCGTGTCAGCATATAGTCTGTGTTGACAGTACTTCGCTGCGTTCGCACGATTCATTGTTTTTTATTATTTTTTAATTAGGGTATTGGGTGTATTATCGATGTAATAAACGATGGACCGTAAAAAAGTGACGTCACAAGTTTATTAGGGATTGGGTTCGCCAGTAGTGTCCACAACTGTGGATCTGCGCTGGGTAACAAAAATAATATGTTTACCACGGTGTTATTCTAGCCTAACAGTAATCTTGTAAAATCGGCGTTGAAACTAAACAAGATTTCGTCAACAACATTGCCCGGTTTCGTTGTTTAATTTGAAATAAGATCGCGGTTCTAATTAGTTATTTCGCGCTTTCTAACTGGCCACTCTACCAACGGTCAGTTAATGGTGACTTATTAAAACACTCCTGATCGAAAGTGTGAAAAGGTAGATCTTTGCTACCTAATAAATCAACTTTTTCTTCTTTTTTCCTGTCGTTACTTGAGATATAAATTATGCTATGATTCTATGATGAGATGATAAAGGAGGGATAGATTTTAGAGAACGGGACTGGTAGTGAGCCGGTAGCCGTCTTGGTGTTCAAATCAACGTAATATTTTTTTTTTTGAAAAATGAGTATACTTGTCCTCCATCGAGCATATGACAGATCGACGGCAAAGATGGGGTCTATGATGGAGCAAGTTTACTCAAGAGAAGCCTGTCTACTTGAACCTGTGTACCTTGAAGAGATAAGGGTTGAATTCCTTCGGAAAAACAGACTCGGAAGAACATTCCACTCCCAGGCCGTACGCATTTAAGTAATTAAAATATACAGTTATAAAAAAATATCTTCACGCAATTCCCAATACAGGGGTCTAGTCTGGACAGTTAGTTTCTTGGACTGACATTCCACCGAATATATTTTCGGGACAACGTGACAGGTTGTGAGCCCGTCTCCGTCTTTATGTCCAAGCCAATGATAGTTCATAAGTTTTTGGAAAACCCATTGGTACGAGCCTGCCACATGGGGATCGATCTCGGGTCTCTTGACTCGGAATTCCGACCACCCAACCACTCGGCTATCGTGACTTTTTCTTCTTCTACTGCAGCTCGGTAATCGGGGCTTAATTATTACTTTATATATTTGAAAGTAATAATAACCATCTCTAAAAATATCAGACCGAAGATGGGCAGCAGCGTCTGCGGAGTGGTTTGCTACTGCGATCGCCAATCCGCCTGCCAAGCATGGCATTTATGTAAACCCTCCCTATGGGAAAGGCCTATGTCTTTGCAGTGGACTTTAATTAGCAGTTTCATGTCACATGGTTCATGGCAGTCACAGTCTAATAAGGTAATGTCCCAAATATATTGAATTGTGTACAATACGTGTAAAGTACAATAACCTTTAGAAGGAGATTATTTTATTATTAGTTTTTAAGAGCTTTTTAACAGTCCACTGATTGAAAAAAAAAATGAAGTCTTTATTCTGCTTTTTAGCTACCTTATTATAATTATTTTAATACTGTAATCGAGTGAACCTTATGTTTGTGAAAATGTACATGCTAGTATCTCGGGAACTAACAAACATAATTCCCTAAATATTTGATATTATCTCTGTAGCATTTTGATAGAATCTGAGTGCGGAAGACTATCGCGCAAGGCGCCAATTTAACCGGTTTCAGTGATATTTAAGCTTGACTTAGTGACGCTAGTTTCAAAATTAATACGTATAGAAAAAATATACATGATAGATACGTAGATATAGATAGGAATAAAAAAAAATAATAGATGCAGTACAGATTGGATCTCAGTGATCATCGCTAAACATATATTCATAAATATATTCACGCCTCTTTCCCGTAGGGATAGGCAGAGACCACTTCTTTCCACTTGCTACGATCCTAACATACTTGTTTCGCTTCGTCCACTTTCATTACTCCATTCATACATTCTCTTCGATTTAGGGTACTCTTGACCTGGCCTTTTTTCACGACCTCCCTGATTTGGTCCCGAAACGTCCGCATAGGTCTTCCCCTTTCTACACTTCCGTTCACACTCGCCTTATACACTTTTTTCGTCAAGCGTTCTTCATTCATTCTCTCGACATGGCCAAACCATCTTAGCATACCTTTCTCAATTTTAGCCACTACATCTTCTTTCAGACCACAACGTTTCTTTATCTTACTATTCCTTATCTTGTCACTCAGTTTAGTTAAAAAAAAACAGATGCTTATTCTAATAATCATAACTAAGAGTGCTAGAGTACAATAATTTTTTTTTCACTAAATCTATACATATAAATAAAATTGGAGTGTCTGTTTGTAATATTGAAATAACCGTTTTTTTACTACATGTGCATGAATACATACAACATACAACGGTACATACACCAAAATAACATTTTTTTTTACAATTTTTTCTGCCAGTCTCTGTGTCTGTATTGGCTAATCTCTGAAACGGTTGGACGGATTTTAACAGGACATTCACTGCCAGATAGGTAAAATAGGCTACTTTTATTTTAGAAACATAATTCCGCGTTAAGTGTTAAACTGTGGGCAAACACTGCCACCTAGGGATTGTCCGAGTACAATCTTGACTCGAGCACCGCTCAGCCAACCACTCGGCTATCGTGCCTTCTTAAATACATACATACAATGTAATAATTATTTTATGTATCCCTTGTCATAATTTTTTAATATTATATTTTTTTGATAGTTTGAATTTTACGATATTCGAGCTTTTTGTTACGCTAATTAAAAACTTTGCGCCTGTCCAATGACGATAATATGTTACTATAGTATATACTATAGTGTATATATTTTATGTAATATATAAGCAATATTTTGGTTTCATTTACAATAAAAATATTGTTATCGTTTTTTCTTTCACAGGTAAGTACCAGCAACAGCTAAATGTAAGAGAAGAGAAAATATACCGAAGCTCCAGTGAAATGTGTATCGTAAAATAACATGGAGGTCTCAACTTCTGTCTACTTCAGTATTGAAAAATGCATCATGATAATCAAAATTATACAAATAAGTAAAAATAATAAGCGATTTATTTAATACACATAAAAACATGTCTAAAATTCTTTAAAATATTCTTTATTTACACATGTAACGTTATGATAAAATTTGAAATCCAAAACCACGAGTACTTTTTTTGCGAACATACGGAAATTGATTTTTTATACATTATGATTACATTAAAGTCATAAGTACAAGGTGAGAACTTGTCACTGTTAAAGTTTATCAAACAGACAGAAGTCACGAGAATTTTCTGTTATTATGTCTATTCATTTTTATTAGCGGGAATCACATTCACTGAATTTTTTAGATATCTCCTTTTTTACTACTGAAATTAACTGTAGAAGTCAAACCTTACCAAAATCTAATAAAGGCCTGTAATAGTCCACTGCAGGCCTCTCCCGTAAGAGAGGTTTTGATGATCGCCTAGCTTGGAAAGCGGATTGGCGATCGGAACAACAGCAGACAACACGCACCTTAGACGTCTAGCCCATCACCGGTTTGCCTCACTTCGATCTGGTATATTTCGTGATGATGTCTGGTATATTCACCTGTCCGTAGCCAATGGCATCTTAAGACCCACAGAAAGAGTGAGAGGGGTGGTATATTCGTAAGCCGTAACTTTGCGAAAAATCTTTATTTTGTAATTAAAATTAACATATAACAATAAAAAGTCTTGTTTCGTGGTTACGTTTAAGTTCCTTTAGGTTTAAAGAAACCGCCTTTTTTATATTCTAATTACAAACCATTTTTATATATCAAATTATAAACGGCAATCATCATCCAGCAACTATCTACAGAGCAATTTCTGTCGCATATTATACTATTACCTAATTTCTAACCGTAAAATAGTGCAGTGACTTTCATCGTCGGTTCCACAGCCTTAGATGGTGATCACAAGACGCAAACAACTCAATAAAATCTGAAAAATTCTGAAGTATTCTGTGTTTATAAAATGATGGTGTGATGGTATGGATGGTTATGGAATTTCTTTTTACGGTAACAATCCTTGGGAATGGAATCCCAAGGATTCCATTCCCAAGGATTGTCATTAGATCTTGACTTGGTGACAACGAAGACTGCTTGAAAGCAAATCCTTTTCATAAAAAAAATAACTTAAATCGGTTTACAAACATAAAAAATACACTAACGATAGGAACCTCCTCCTTTTTTTAAGTCAGTTGAAAAGAGTAACATACAGTTTATTAGTTAATGGAAAGTCAATCAAATCTTATAAATTTAATTTACCTTTAATTTACTATGCGTTTATAAATTGCCTTTAATTTACTATTAATTTAATATTTATATTGCGTCTAAAGTGCCATAGAAATCATTAATTATTATATCAAATTGGATCTCGAATGTCATTTAGAATTTCGACGGCAAATTAGTTAATTTTAAAACGTCAAAAGCTTTGGAACAAATTTTAAATTTATTCTATGACGGGCGATGATGAGTTATTATTGTATATGTTTAATCTATGATCATCGCACGGCCTTTGCTTCGTTTAATAAGCCAGCGTGTACCCGTAAAGTTATTACAACATTTATTAACATTAATAATGGCAATAAGCAACAAATTCAGTTCATGCATACAGCGACTTTTATATATGTATATATGTAAAGGTCGCTACAATTACACGTCTCCTCTGTAAGAAGGATTTTCCATAATCGCCATACTTCGTACGCGGATAGAAGTATCAGACAGTTCAAAACTGACACGCTATTGTCTTTCATCGGTCTTATTCATTTTGGACAAACATTTTTAGGAACAGTAAATTCGCCGTCTATCTGGAAGCATTGTATTAATTTCAAGGCTCTGTCTTCACACAACTCTTACTACACCTACTGAAAGAGAGGTGGTTACGCTAATAACATTTGAGAAGAAAGGTTCTCGAGTGGTGACCTCGTACAGGCAAACGCAGTGTTTGACGACCCTCCCACGAGATGGAGTGACGACTTGCAAAATGTTGCGGGTAGTCGATGGATGCTGAGTGGATGGTGGCAGAGGACCGATCACTGTGGAAAGTTTTAGGGGAAGCTTATGTTCAGCAGTGGACTCTTGATAGGCTGTAAAGAAGAAGAAAAAATTAAAAATCATTGCATTGTATTAAACGTACTATTAAATTTATAAATTACGCTAATTGTTTGTAAGCGGCAACAAAGAAACGTCAATAAGTTTAATTAAACTTGCAGTATTATGTCAAAATTGACATTTAATAATTAACTTCCTTTTAGCAACATCCTTGAGTAAAATTACAAAGCGAAATTGAGTATTGCGCATGACAATAAAGAAAATGTGACAAGCAACTGTCGATAAACCCTTTAAAATTCTAATTATTTCTTATTCGAAAATAAGAAATAATAAAACAAAAAAAAAACGAAGTCCGTCATAATAGTTAATGTAATTTATGCATAACTTGTTGCGCGCCGTCTTTTCTTTTTGTTGAAAAACAGCTTGAATATACATAGGCTTTATGATATATCTCATAGTTTCGATTCATTATTAATAAAGTATAAATAATAAAATATAAAACATTTTGGAACAACAAAAAATATAAAATGGATTTTCAATTCGCGAAGTTTAAATTTACCTAAATTATAAATACATAATAGGATTGCAGAATCATTTACACATAAAATTAAAAAAAGTGTATATGTGCAGTTCACACACGGCAGTAGTGAAACCTCTGAAAAGTAGACGAGAGATTGAAGTGGATATAGAGTATCAGGAATATTAGGATAAATATATGGTTATTATATTTTACGTTGCTTAAACATTATATAAACATAAAAAAAATTACATAAAATATTACATAGTTTTTAAGTTTCGAAAAACCTCATTGGTACGCTTACCATCTGGGGATCGAACTCAGGTCTCTTGACTCAAATTCCACTCACACAACCAATCGGTTATCGTGACTTTTTTGAGCTGCACTGATAACGCTCGCGTCCTTCTTCTTCCTTGTCGAATTTGAATTTGAATTTAAATGACGTTAAAGTCAATTGGACTTTAAAGTCGAATCAAATATAAAATCAATTCCGAATCGTGTTACCAGATACTTTAAATCGAACAAACACTTTCACGCAAAACAAATGAGTCATTCGGAATAGACGATAAAAACAAATGAAAGTAAGAAATACTCCGGGATATCATACAAAAGACTAAAACATTAGGCATTCAACGCACACGGCGTTTTCACATGCGACAAATATACGTTTAATACATACGGTGGGCTTTCAATTTTTGTGCTCTGAATCCATAACGATTCGCTCGCTTTCTTTGCCCGATCATCTTACGAAAGCGGGCGTAATTTAACTTCTGATATTATATTTTTACAACCGCAACAAAGTTCATACGGTTAAAGTCAAATAAAATGCATCAAAACAAGAAAAAACCTCCCGGGTCTGGTAAATCGACGCCATTCAAGATAAACGTCCAAGACGCTCTCGAATATTGCACGTACAAAGTAGTATGCATATCGTAAATTGAGGTCAGGTTTTGGTTATAAAGAACCGAATTTAAATTAAGCCGTATGGTCCTTTGCCTTTACTAACACACCGACCGACGGAAGAATATCTGTTGGCATGCAAATATATAAAGGCCATGAACGGGTTGTACATGATCTTAATGAATTTCGCGTCACCATTATTGCATAACGGGACAACCGATTTGAGTGCCGAAAACACTTGGATTTTTTACCAACGGGTCAAACACCGTTTAACGCTCTTGCTGCCGATCAGTGGGGGGTAAAAAAGTGTCGATTCTACTTTGTTTTTCGCGCTAATAATTACGGCTAATAAATAATAAGTCACGATAGCCGAGGGGACGGGTGGTCGGAATTTCGAGTCAGAAGACCAGAGTTCGATCCCGCAAGTGGCGGGCTCGTACCAATGGGTTTTTCAAAAAACTTATGTACGAATTATATCGTTGGCTTGGATATAAACACGGCGACGGGCACACCACCAGTCACGTTGTCCAGAAAATATTTTCGGTGGAAGGTGGGTCAAAGAGGCTTAATTGTCTAGACTAAACCTCTGTCTACCCCTGTATTGGGAATTGGGTAAATATATTTATTTATATATTTTTATAAGTACAGCGTTTCACATCCCCGGGTCACGGTAGTGGTGGACTTAGAACCTGCTTATTATAATTTAAATATCGATACGCGGCATCTGGCCTACACAAATCGTTCCAAACCCAAAATTAGGTATTGTAAATCGGTTTTTTATTATTTGTTCGGTCGCAGGGACGTGCCACAAGCAATTGCTTGGACATGTATTACACGTGAAACGTAAGTTGTCGTCTCTTTTTTGGTAAAACACAAAAACTTTTCTCTTGTTAGGACTGGTTTATGTATAAGGTTTGGGAGCGGACGTTTAATTTTATGACAGGGCGTAGGCGCAAATTAAAAGGTTTTATATTTTATGTATGGAATTTCTTAGATAATATTGAGCTAACTCTGAGCGAAGTTAAGGTATTCGAATCAAGAGGACCGCGTTCGAGATGGTAGGCTCATGCCACTTGGTTTTTACAATAACTAACGTACGATTTATTTATTTATTTATTTTTTATGGAAAAGGGAGGCAAACGAGCAGGTGGCTCACGTGATGGTAAGTGATTACCGCCGCCCATGAACACCCGTAATACCAGGGGCATAGCAGATGCGTTGCCGGCCTTAGTGTGCCCCCCCCCCCCCGAATTGGGGGATGGGGGTGAGTGGGCCTCCGGTTACCTGTACTCACCAGACGAAACGCAGAAGTTTGTGAGACTTCTACTTCATTATATGTATGTATTATTACTATATATGTATCATACTTATTATATATATGTATTATTATATGTATTTATTTATTTATTTATTTACCATAAGAGATTTAAGATTACATTTCCTGTAGACGATTACTGTGGTCGTAACATAAAAGACTTAAAAGCCGAAAGGCCGTTTGCAATTTATATAAACAACAAAGACAAATAAATGGTTTGTAAAGTTCTACTCCAGTTCTACAATGGCCCAAGGTCATGTAAAATTCTGGAACAACAATGTTTCTCTTAGGCTTTTAAAGTATTCTCGGTGAACAACGATTATTTTATTCATTAATTCAATGCGTCTGGTTCTAGCCTCATACTTACATACAATTAGACAGACATTTATGTCATATGAAGTTATGTCTATTTGTTGTTAATAAATGAAGAAAATTGCAGGAAAATATGCGAATAATTTGAAAAATAAGTTCTTATGTCTTAACTGTCGCTTTTTTATATTTTAAACTAGCTGTACTGTAGCTTTGTCTGCAGTTTAACACTTAATGTGAAACCTTATTTTTTCTAAAGTATCTTAGCTGAGTTACTTCTTATAATATCAGCTATCTGACAGTGAAATTTCCGTCAAAATCTGTTCATCCGTTTCAAAGATTAGTCGGATCAAACCGACAGGTAGCCGTAAATTACAAAAAAATATTTTTTTTTATGTAATCGTATGTACGTAGGCTGTTATTGAATTTTTTTTATAGAAAAGGCCGGCAAACGAGCAGGCGGCACACGTGATGGTAAGTGATTACCGCCGCCCATGAACACCCGCAATACCAGAGGCATAGCAGATGCGTTGCCGGCCTTAGAGTGTCCTCTCCCTCAAATTGGGGGAGGGGCGTGTGTGGGCCTCCGGTTACCTGTACTCACCAGACGCAACGCAGAAGTTTGTTAGACTTCTACTTCATTATATGTATGTATTATTACTATATATGTATCATACTTATTATATATATGTATTATTATATGTATTTATTTATTTATTTATTTACCATAAGAGATTTAAGATTACATTTCCTGTAGACGATTACTGTGGTCGTAACATAAAAGACTTAAAAGCCGAAAGGCCGTTTGCAATTTATATAAACAACAAAGACAAATAAATGGTTTGTAAAGTTCTACTCCAGTTCTACAATGGCCCAAGGTCATGTAAAATTCTGGAACAACAATGTTTCTCTTAGGCTTTTAAAGTATTCTCGGTGAACAACGATTATTTTATTCATTAATTCAATGCGTCTGGTTCTAGCCTCATACTTACATACAATTAGACAGACATTTATGTCATATGAAGTTATGTCTATTTGTTGTTAATAAATGAAGAAAATTGCAGGAAAATATGCGAATAATTTGAAAAATAAGTTCTTATGTCTTAACTGTCGCTTTTTTATATTTTAAACTAGCTGTACTGTAGCTTTGTCTGCAGTTTAACACTTAATGTGAAACCTTATTTTTTCTAAAGTATCTTAGCTGAGTTACTTCTTATAATATCAGCTATCTGACAGTGAAATTTCCGTCAAAATCTGTTCATCCGTTTCAAAGATTAGTCGGATCAAACCGACAGGTAGCCGTAAATTACAAAAAAATATTTTTTTTCTGACAAATGACATAACATTGAAGGAAGTAACTTGAGTAGCGGCAGATTTTGCGTTTTTTTGTAGTGTCGGGATTAATTCGTAAATCTTTAAGGTACTGTAGGTTTTTGTCTGAACGACATTTAAGATTTTTGTATCATAGACCTGTGCACAAGTGGCGTGCACACCGGTTTTCAAGTTGTCGTCATCTAGAGGTCCCTGGTTCGATTACCGGTCAGGTCAATGTAGAAAAACCACTTTTCTATATTTTATCGGGTTGGGTGTTTGTGGTGCCTTCGTTATTTCTAATTCCCATACCACAAGTGCTTTAGCACCTTTAGTTTAGTTTACTTTAGTTTAGAAAGGGATACTGTATTTTACTTTAAAATTTGAAGGATCCCGTGGGAATTTCGATGAGTGCGGGCGAAACCGGGAATAATCTAGTATTATTTTTATTTTAGTATTGTATTGACTCAAGTTTTTTTTTAATTTTTGTTCGAATTATTAATAACTATCGTTCAAGTTTTAAATCGAATTATCCACGTGGTCTGTGATATAACACTTAAGTCATCATTTCTAATAAACATAAGTCATATTTGACATTTTCGTATTATAGACAAATATTTTTTTTCTGACAAATGACATAACATTGAAGGAAGTAACTTGAGTAGCGGCAGATTTTGCGTTTTTTTGTAGTGTCGGGATTAATTCGTAAATCTTTAAGGTACTGTAGGTTTTTGTCTGAACGACATTTAAGATTTTTGTATCATAGACCTGTGCACAAGTGGCGTGCACACCGGTTTTCAAGTTGTCGTCATCTCGAGGTCCCTGGTTCGATTACCGGTCAGGTCAATGTAGAAAAACCACTTTTCTATATTTTATCGGGTTGGGTGTTTGTGGTGCCTTCGTTATTTCTAATTCCCATACCACAAGTGCTTTAGCACCTTTAGTTTAGTTTACTTTAGTTTAGTTTACTTTAGTTTAGAAAGGGATACTGTATTTTACTTTAAAAATTTGAAGGATCCCGTGGGAATTTCGATGAGTGCGGGCGAAACCGGGGAATAATCTAGTATTATTTTTATTTTAGTATTGTATTGACTCAAGTTTTTTTTTTTAATTTTTTGTTCGAATTATTAATAACTATCGTTCAAGTTTTAAATCGAATTATCCACGTGGTCTGTGATATAACACTTAAGTCATCATTTCTAATAAACATAAGTCATATTTGACATTTCGTATTATAGACAAATATTTTTTTTTTCTGACAAATGACATAACATTGAAGGAAGTAACTTGAGTAGCGGCAGATTTTGCGTTTTTTTTTGTAGTGTCGGGATTAATTCGTAAATCTTTAAGGTACTGTAGGTTTTTTGTCTGAACGACATTTAAGATTTTGTATCATAGACCTGTGCACAAGTGGCGTGCACACCGGTTTTCAAGTTGTCGTCATCTCGAGGTCCCTGGTTCGATTACCGGTCGGGTCAATGTAGAAAAACCACTTTTTCTATATTTTAACGGGTTGGGTGTTTGTGGTGCCTTCGTTATTACCAATTCCCATACCACAAGTGCTTTAGCACCTTTAGTTTAGTTTACTTTAGTTTAGAAAGGGATACTGTATTTTACTTTAAAAATTTGAAGGATCCCGTGGGAATTTCGATGAGTGCGGGCGAAACCGGGGAATAATCTAGTATTATTTTTATTTTAGTATTGTATTGACTCAAGTTTTTTTTTTTAATTTTTTGTTCGAATTATTAATAACTATCGTTCAAGTTTTAAATCGAATTATCCACGTGGTCTGTGATATAACACTTAAGTCATCATTTCTAATAAACATAAGTCATATTTGACATTTCGTATTATAGACAAATATTTTTTTTTTTTTAATTTTTTGTTCGAATTATTAATAACTATCGTTCAAGTTTTAAATCGAATTATCCACGTGGTCTGTGATATAACACTTAAGTCATCATTTCTAATAAACATAAGTCATATTTGACATTTCGTATTATAGACAAATATTTTTTTTTTCTGACAAATGACATAACATTGAAGGAAGTAACTTGAGTAGCGGCAGATTTTGCGTTTTTTTTTGTAGTGTCGGGATTAATTCGTAAATCTTTAAGGTACTGTAGGTTTTTTGTCTGAACGACATTTAAGATTTTGTATCATAGACCTATGTGCACAAGTGGCGTGCACACCGGTTTTCATGATGTAGATGTTTGAAGATGAGGTCCCGGGTTCGATTCCCGGTTGAGTCAATCTATAAAACTTTGTAAAAAAACTTTTTGTAAATTTTCTCGGATCTAGGTGTTTATGGTACCTTCGTTGTTTCTGATTCCATAACACAAGTGCTTAAGCAACTTAATATTTGGCCAGAGCAATGTATGTATTACTATTGTGTATATAAAAATACGCATTAAGGCTTATTTAAGGCTATTCTTCAAATTAAACGTTAGAAATTTGGTCTTATATAAGAAGTAATGAGCTTAATGAACATCCGAGGTGGACGAAAAATGTGAAGAAGAGCATAAGTGAAAACAAAATATTAGATAGAAATATTAGAAAATATTAGATAGAAATATTAGAAAATATTAGATAGAAATATTAGAAAATATTAGATAGAAATATTAGAAAATATTAGATAGAAATATTAGAAAATATTAGATAGAAATATTAGAAAATATTAGATAGAAATATTAGAAAATATTAGATAGAAATATTAGAAAATATTAGATAGAAATATTAGAAAATATTAGATAGAAATATTAGAAAATATTAGATAGAAATATTAGAAAATATTAGATAGAAATATTAGAAAATATTAGATAGAAATATTAGAAAATATTAGATAGAAATATTAGAAAATATTAGATAGAAATATTAGAAAATATTAGATAGAAATATTAGAAAATATTAGATAGAAATATTAGAAAATATTAGATAGAAATATTAGAAAATATTAGATAGAAATATTAGAAAATATTAGATAGAAATATTAGAAAATATTAGATAGAAATATTAGAAAATATTAGATAGAAATATTAGAAAATATTAGATAGAAATATTAGAAAATATTAGATAGAAATATTAGAAAATATTAGATAGAAATATTAGAAAATATTAGATAGAAATATTAGAAAATATTAGATAGAAATATTAGAAAATATTAGATAGAAATATTAGAAAATATTAGATAGAAATATTAGAAAATATTAGATAGAAATATTAGAAAATATTAGATAGAAATATTAGAAAATATTAGATAGAAATATTAGAAAATATTAGATAGAAATATTAGAAAATATTAGATAGAAATATTAGAAAATATTAGATAGAAATATTAGAAAATATTAGATAGAAATATTAGAAAATATTAGATAGAAATATTAGAAAATATTAGATAGAAATATTAGAAAATATTAGATAGAAATATTAGAAAATATTAGATAGAAATATTAGAAAATATTAGATAGAAATATTAGAAAATATTAGATAGAAATATTAGAAAATATTAGATAGAAATATTAGAAAATATTAGATAGAAATATTAGAAAATATTAGATAGAAATATTAGAAAATATTAGATAGAAATATTAGAAAATATTAGATAGAAATATTAGAAAATATTAGATAGAAATATTAGAAAATATTAGATAGAAATATTAGAAAATATTAGATAGAAATATTAGAAAATATTAGATAGAAATATTAGAAAATATTAGATAGAAATATTAGAAAATATTAGATAGAAATATTAGAAAATATTAGATAGAAATATTAGAAAATATTAGATAGAAATATTAGAAAATATTAGATAGAAATATTAGAAAATATTAGATAGAAATATTAGAAAATATTAGATAGAAATATTAGAAAATATTAGATAGAAATATTAGAAAATATTAGATAGAAATATTAGAAAATATTAGATAGAAATATTAGAAAATATTAGATAGAAATATTAGAAAATATTAGATAGAAATATTAGAAAATATTAGATAGAAATATTAGAAAATATTAGATAGAAATATTAGAAAATATTAGATAGAAATATTAGAAAATATTAGATAGAAATATTAGAAAATATTAGATAGAAATATTAGAAAATATTAGATAGAAATATTAGAAAATATTAGATAGAAATATTAGAAAATATTAGATAGAAATATTAGAAAATATTAGATAGAAATATTAGAAAATATTAGATAGAAATATTAGAAAATATTAGATAGAAATATTAGAAAATATTAGATAGAAATATTAGAAAATATTAGATAGAAATATTAGAAAATATTAGATAGAAATATTAGAAAATATTAGATAGAAATATTAGAAAATATTAGATAGAAATATTAGAAAATATTAGATAGAAATATTAGAAAATATTAGATAGAAATATTAGAAAATATTAGATAGAAATATTAGAAAATATTAGATAGAAATATTAGAAAATATTAGATAGAAATATTAGAAAATATTAGATAGAAATATTAGAAAATATTAGATAGAAATATTAGAAAATATTAGATAGAAATATTAGAAAATATTAGATAGAAATATTAGAAAATATTAGATAGAAATATTAGAAAATATTAGATAGAAATATTAGAAAATATTAGATAGAAATATTAGAAAATATTAGATAGAAATATTAGAAAATATTAGATAGAAATATTAGAAAATATTAGATAGAAATATTAGAAAATATTAGATAGAAATATTAGAAAATATTAGATAAGAAAGAAAAGACTTGCGAATCAGCAATGAGAAGGCCAAATAAAGAGAAGATTCAAATAAGGGCCCGCACAAATCCCGCAATATACTGCTCATAAAAAAATCAACAATATCAACAAACAATATCAAAATTAACCATGTCAACGGCACTGCCCTAGTAAAAAAGAGGAAAAATTTGTAATCCTATTAATATTTTTAATGCGGAAGTTTGGATGGCTGAACGTATTTGGATGAAATTAGACAAAGCGGTAGCGACTTTTTATCCCCGAAAATATAACGGTTGCGTTTGGGGAGATTCCAAACACGATTTTTTAGATTGGTTTTTGAATTTTTGTAGAAGGGTTACGAATTAGGAAAATAGGATAAGTTTAATTCGGAAAATTTATGAATACTAAGACTTAATTGTAATTATTTTTGATACATTGACCATCCCACGAAATTAATCAAGCGAGGAAACTCTTTTGGGGCAAATAAATGTCGTATCCCTAATGTGTTGATCTTCTTTTTAAACTTATTTTTTTATATTCAAGCAATTTCCCAATACTACGTAGGCAGAGGCAATAAACTTATTTAGGATAACGAGACAATTGGTGAGTTCATCACCATTTTAGTGTCTAAGCCAACGATACAATATGCTTTTATAGATATATATTGATATAAACATTATATATCCATGACTCGACCATACATATTCATTACATGAAAATTTGTCCTTATCGGTATTTGAAGTCGCAGTCCTTAAGTTTGAAGGCATGCACACTTTTAGTAATCACGATAGCCGAGTAGTCGGGTGATCGGAATTCGAGCCAAGAAAACTCGGGTCGGTCCTCCGGTTGGCAGGCTCGTACCAATGGGTTTTTCAAAAACTTATGTACGATTTATAGGGTCGGCTTGGACATAAAGACTGCGACGGTGTCACCACCTGTTACGCTGTCTTAAAAAATGTCTTCTCTGGAAGTTTGGTCGAAAGGACTTATTTGTCAAGACCTCTGTCTACCCCAGTATTGGGAATGGGCATCTTCAACAAGGCTAACGGGTCGTAAGCACGTAGTTTGTCAAACGCCATTGAATTTCTCAAAGTTGTGATACTATTACTTATACATCATACATAAATGTCTTAAATTCACAATATTACTGACCCAGCAACCATTCACTGGTCGACGCAGAAAGTGTAGCGAGTTGCTTTTAATATTTAAGATTAAAATGTCAAATATATTTCCACTTTAATATCTTGAAATCGCCCTTCAGTTATAAAACTCTCTTTATTTTCCTTTGTCATGCTAACATGCTTGCTGTTATTAAATTATATGGAAATAAGATTAAATTTTGATCAAAAAAATTAAATTCTTTAACTTGTGTAGGGTTACCATGTTTAATAATATAATAAATGAAAGGTACACGAAATTAAAATTTCTTATAATGAATTTAACTACTGCAATTGTATTCGAGTTTATGTATATCTGCTCTCCTGCGATATTATTATTAAAATATTGTAACGAATACTAGAGAGATGTGTGTAAATGATTTGTCGTACAAATACGCATTAAGGCTTATTTAAGGCTATTTTTAAAATTAAACGTTAGAAATTTGGTCTTATATAAGAAGTAATGAGCTTAATGAACATCCGAGGTGGACGAAAAATGTGAAGAAGAGCATAAGTGAAAACAAAAATATTAGATAGAAATATTAGAAAATATTAGATAAGAAAGAAAAAGACTTGCGAATCAGCAATGAGAAGGCCAAATAAAGAGAAGATTCAAATAAGGGCCCGCACAAATCCCGCAATATACTGCTCATAAAAAAATCAACAATATCAACAAACAATATCAAAATTAACCATGTCAACGGCACTGCCCTAGTAAAAAAGAGGAAAAATTTGTAATCCTATTAATATTTTTAATGCGGAAGTTTGGATGGCTGAACGTATTTGGATGAAATTAGACAAAGCGGTAGCGACTTTTTATCCCCGAAAATATAACGGTTGCGTTTGGGGAGATTCCAAACACGATTTTTTAGATTGGTTTTTGAATTTTTGTAGAAGGGTTACGAATTAGGAAAATAGGATAAGTTTAATTCGGAAAATTTATGAATACTAAGACTTAATTGTAATTATTTTTGATACATTGACCATCCCACGAAATTAATCAAGCGAGGAAACTCTTTTGGGGCAAATAAATGTCGTATCCCTAATGTGTTGATCTTCTTTTTTAAACAGCCGCTGCAATGCGAGCCGCAGTTATCTTAAAATGCCTGCAAAATTGCGTCGCTCTTAATAAAATGAGTAAAACGACATAACCCCTCTTTTAATTCCAAGCTACAGTCCTCTCAAATGTTTTCGGGGTTTAGGGAAAATATATGAAGCTATTAAAGTGTTTTATGTAACGTTATGTAAGCTTTGAAAATATTTGTCAATCTTAAAAAAAAGCTTACATATTTATATCGAAGGTTAGCTTCACGTCATGTTTTTTTATAAATAAAGTTACATTTTTACCGACTTCAAAAAGGGAAGAGGTTCTTAATTCGATGGTATGTTTCTTTTTTGTTTGTTACCACATAACTCCATCACATGTAAACAGATTTCTAAAACTCTTTTATTGTTTGAAATGGTATACTTGCAATTTACGAAGTTTACTTAGTTTTTATTTTAATAGACATATACTTAAGAGCATATTTTTTTATTTGCATCTACTTTTTCCCAATATTGGGTAGACAAAGGTCTAGATAATTAAGGTTTTTCGACACACCTTTGACCGAAGCCTATTTGGGAGTATACTATACGCTTGAAATTTTCGCTTGATTCCTCGATAACACCGACCGTCAGGTAAAAATCATACTTTTTTTATGAACTAGCAAAGCCATATAACATTACTAATGTTGCTGTTAACTGCTCCAACTAAACTCCAATACTTGTGCCTAGAGTGGTTCACGAAAACAGTCGAATGGCGGGTCTGAATCTGCGACCAGCGTCTGCAGCCCAAACTATTCGGCTATTGACGATTAAATTTAAATACAACAAACATTTCCGATTTCTTTCATATGATAAATCGTTTATAAATTTATAATATATAATAAAAGAACACCTCGTTCAAAGCATATGACAAAAGAGCTTACCACTAGTTTTATTTTAGACTTAGCTAATTTAACATTTTATCAGGCGTAGAGAACCTTGAATTAAAACTGTCCGCGTTATCTCTACCTTTCGAAACGTAAAGAAAAAAAAATGTTAATCAGTTTAAATCGATTTGAGGCCTCCGTGAACCCAAAACGACGTCATCACTAATGAAACTGAACGTTTCGCAAAATCGGATACGGCTCCTTTCGCAATTTGTCCGTCCGTGGGAGCGCGATGTTCTGTTTTGTGAGATGACGATGTTTTATTTGTTTGTAATAAAACTTTTCAGTTAGAAAACCTGTTGTTGATGTTTCAATGAGTGTTAAAAAACTTTTTTTTATATAACCGGAGCGTATATTACAGAAGGCATTTCCGTTTTGTAACGTGACTCGAACATGTGCTTTAAATGGTTATAATGTTGCACGTTTGGCTTGTAAAACCTTTTAAAGAAGTTCAAAATTTAACGTATTCTTTATTGAATTGTTATGGTACTCCTTTTTTTTTAAAGAAAAGGAATAGCAGTTTACAAGAAGCTGTGTTGTAAAGATGTGATGTAGCTAACTATTAATATGGTAATTTATTAGCATTTAACGACCTACGTGGATGAGTGGCGTACACACCGGTTTTCATGATATCGTCAGCTCTGATGTCCCGGGTTCGATTCCCGGTCGGATCAAGATAGAAAACCACTTCTTCTGCGTTGTCTCGGGTCTGAGCGTTTGTGGTGGCTTTGTTTGTTCTGATTCCATAATCAATTGCTTAAGCTATTAACTTTGGGCTTAACTGTTAGGTGTATGTCATATTATTTATATAGTCACGATAGCCGAGTGGTTGGGTGGTCGGAATTTCGAGTCGGAATTTTCGAAATGGGTTGGACGTACAGACGACGACGGGCTCACCACCTGTCACTTTGCCCTGAAAATATCTTCAGTGTAAGATATTTACACTGAAGATATTAATATAAATTTATTTTAATTTTTCATTTTAAATATAAATAAAATAATAAATAAAAATAAATATCTTCACCCAATTTCTAATACTGTAGGCAGGGTCTAGTTTAGACAATTAAGTCCCTTTGACTCACCTTCAACCGTCATCGGTTATTAATAAAAAATATAATTATTTTTTATTAATAAAAAAATTTATATATTTATTAATAACCGATGACGAATTTTGAAAAACTCATTGGTCTGCCTGCCACCAGGGGATCGAACTGCCAACGACTCGGCAATCGTGACTTTTATTCATAATAGGAACCAATGAGTTGTTACGATTTGTATACTTACGAGTACGACCGATTTGTATCGTTGGCTTGTAACTAAAACCGCGACAGACTCTCTTTATATTCGAGTCATGGCATGCCTAAGATGACGATATACTCATCCGTTGTCACAAATAAGCTCCGTTGGAAAGGACAAAGTTGTGTAGACTTCTAACTACTCCTGTATTGGAAAAAGCGTGAAGCTAACTATATATACACATCAGAAGTAGTTAAAAGTGTTTTTGCGATATAATTAAACAGTTGCCTTAATGATTGTCACCAGTTCCTGTTTTGCACGTAAATATTTAATATTAGTGTTTACTCGAATTAAATTTACTGACAGGAACTACAAATAACACTATTCGTGTTTGAACAAGATATATTATCAATTAAATTAAAGACTAAAGATAATAAATCACAGAGAATGTCTCAATTGGTTATAGCGCCAAGGCGATCATTTAATTATAAAACAAATGTATAAAACTTAAAAATATTACAGTCTTCGAAATTTGTCACTTCCTCCATAAACTTCTGTTGTTCCTTGGTCTAGTTTTTTTTCTATATGTTCACGCAATTTCTCAATCTAGGGTAGACAAACAAAGACGTTATCAGTTGAACAGATCCAGTTATCGCTTGAACTTCATAAACTGAATATTTGATATAAACTAAAAGAGATATAGAGTATTAAAAAAAAGGAAAATGACAAGGTCTACCGGGCTCCCACCTGTCACGTTTTTCCGAAAATATCTTCGATGGACGGTGGGTCGAAAGGACTTAATTTTCTAGACTAGACCTCTGTCTACTTCCAAATTGCGTGAAGATATAATAATATAATAATAACACATTTAATTCTATTCTTGCCACCCACCTTTCAGCGAAGCTTTCATATGACACTTGATAACGGCTGTGAGTGACGCATTCAGGTGACAGGTGGTGAGCCTATCGTCGTCTCTATGTCCTAGCCAACGATATAAATCGTATGTAAGTTTTGAAATAAAAAACATTGCTACGAGCCTGTCACCTGGGGATCGTGAGTTAAAAGTATTTTTTTTAAATATGACTATTTTCAATAAGCTTATTCAAGTCAAGCCAAGTCAGTTGCAGACCTTAAGATGTTACAAATATAACCATCTCCACATTCTCGGGTAGTATAACACAGTAATCGCATCATAAAAGGTACGGCAAACCAGTTCCCGGGAGTGACGCATCAGTTGTAACTCTAAAATTATCTCGATATTTATGCAACGTAAACGATAATCGAATGTCCGATTCAGGGACAATATTATGTTAGTATATTAATAAATAGGTTTTTTATTTATCTTCATGTAATTTCCTATATTTGCAGAGTCTAGACTTCCTGTGAACCCACTACTCATCAAAGCTTATTTTGGACAACATGACAGGTGGTGAACCTATCGCCGACAAAGTGTTTTAGACATCGGTACAAAATACATACCTAAATATATTTACGTACATATTTATATGCTTAAACATCCGTCACTCGTGCATAAACATTCAAATTCATCACACAAATGGTTTTCACAAAGCGTTATTCGAACCCGCACCCCTTAGCTTTGATGGCAGTCACTACCAACTAGGCTATAGGTGATCTCGAAGACGAAATAAATACTGGTTATATATGTGTTTAATAAAAAATAAACACATATTGGTGAAACGACAAGAATACTGCCGGAATTCGGATTCGGTTTGTGCGTTATATTTTATTGCTTGTATTAAAATCGATAGCGTATTTATTTCCTTTCTTGATACTGTTATCTGTTATAACGGTATACCCACGCTTCCCACCAATGGCTTACTGATTGACCGACCAATATAAATTA
This sequence comes from Sericinus montela, assembly GCA_029286605.1. Lineage (NCBI taxonomy): Eukaryota > Metazoa > Arthropoda > Insecta > Lepidoptera > Papilionidae > Sericinus > Sericinus montela. The sequence goes on from JAGSMR010000024.1 coordinate 9,297,450, forward strand.
TGTTAAAACAAATTTTAAGTAACAGGCATTGGCCCTTAAATCTTTTTAATTGAAAGCACCGCCTTATTTGAATATGGATAAACGCAGTTGCGTAATGCATAATTCATTTACGCGCGGTTATCGGTGGACATGGCATGCTATCGGAGAGGTGTTCGCTTGTTTCCGGGTTCGAATTTTTAAAGTAATCCGAGGTCTGATGCGGCCGTGAATTATGAAAGTGAACGATGCACATTTAAGTCTCTACAACGATTAGTTACCAAGTTATTTTTTGATTAAACGTTTTTTTTGTTCGAAGGATAGTTCTGTAGTATATATGATGGAATAACGTGTTTTTAAAGCATAAGAATATGTCATCATATATAAAACTTTTCTTCCTGTGAGTATCGTAAGAGAAAACTAAAGAAAATGCCTTATAATGCGATGAGTAAAAGCGTCTAAGGTGCAAGGTACTGTCCCCACCAATCCACTAGCCAAACGAGTCTATTTATATATCTTCATGATTATTGGGGAGTATTGGGAATGAATACAGAGGTAGATAGAGATCTAGACAATTAAGTCCTTTCGACTCACCTTCCACCGAAAACATGACAGGTTCATCAAGTTCATCGCCGTCTTTATGTCCAAATTTGCGATACAGAAAGCGTATTTTAGTTTTTTGAAAATACTCATTGGTACCGGGGGATCGAACTCTTGACACGAATTCGAATCACCCAACCACCCGGCTATCGTGACTCGGGGGAGGCCAATGTCCTAATGTGCAGACTTACAGGCCGTTATAGTAATAATGATGATGATAAATAATATATAGGTACTAATTCGACTCTTAAATATGTTTGAGCGTAAAAAGTAGCCTATGTTTCCGAACCACCATTTTTAAAAATCAACTCTAGAAAGCAAAGTTAAATTTTAGATATTACCCACAGAAACCGTACATAATAGAGGATAAGCCGGGTTATAAACGTTGTGCCAAATTTCATTCCAATCAGCACAGCTGTTTTTACTTGATTGACTAACAAACGTCAAAACATTATCATATATTATATATGCTAGGATACTCAATAGTAGGCTGATAGATGTCAAAAGTGATGACTTTTTTTCACAAAACGGCTTTGACAGGCTATAAACATTGTTAAAAATCTATGACAATGTTTACTGAATGATAAGATGTGATTATATTTAATATTATTTATTTATTTTCTATAGCAATAACACCAAGAAATAATGTTTACTTTTTGTGTGTGATTTTAATATTCTCAAGACATTCTCATGAATCCGAAACGGCGTATTTTCGGTAAATAAAATTGGTTCGGTATTCGGTATGTTACTTATCATAGGTGCTCGTCATATCATGAACTCGGCAAATCGAACAATTATTATTACATACGCTAGAGTTACTCTCGTTCTCGCGGCGATTATATAATAAACGCTTTCACAATGAAATACCAGTAAGTGTGCAAGACTTGCCTAGTAACAGTCCTTAAAAAATATTAAATAACTTTATAAGACTCAAACAATTTTACATGAATATTAATATTTATCTACGTAAATATATCGCCGTTGGCTTTTAAATTAAAACGGCGATAGACACAGCAGCTGTCGCGTTATCCCTTGTAGTTTATTTAAGCTGTGGAGAAAAGTCAATCGACAAAGGACTAAATTTTCTTAACTTTTGTCTACCCAGTATTGCTAATTTTGTGCAGACACAATAAATAATATTTCTCACAAACACTACGATACCACGCACTTGCTGATATTTTTAATCCCATAAGCATTCCCTCCTTTACGTGGTGATGGGCCATAGAAACGCTGACTGTACCACTTGAACATGAGCTTTCAAGGCTGGTCTTATTTTCGGGAAATTCCTGTCGAGTTGCCGCTCTTAGTAAATTGTGTGTTTGCGACTTTTTCTTAGCACTGCTTTCCTGGTCATGTTCGGACCAGTTCGTGTCGGGATAGATTTTTAATGTACCGGTTGACAAGGTTGGGCCGCAGGGAGAGTCGGTATAACGAAGGGCCTGTGATTCCTGCCATCCATAGCAGAGATATGATTGGCGGCAGAGTCAAAGACCTAATTTGCTATGGGGTGCCAGGTGGGCTGTCTTTCCTATGGTCTCCGGATAGTAGACGAGGGATCTGATGCCCTAGTTGGAATGGAGGCCTAGAAGGTGGATGGATGTGTTTGTGATATTTTACGTCTCTAATCTAGCGGGAGAAAAAGAAGATGTAACCTCTTCTGGAGAAAGGCTTATTCGGTCAATGGTGGTTAGGTATTGAAAATAAGAAATATATAAAGTCATTTGGCAACAGCGGAAGACTGCAGGATTTTACTTGATGCGAGCTCGACGTTAAATACTTAACGTTTATAGACAGTTTTTCAAGTGTTATTTCATAATCCTAGTTTATAATAATAATGCTCATACGAAAACATTCTAAGCTCAATGTTGCTATTTCTCAGAAAAATAACCTATTTAATTGAAATCCTTAAAACAGGTTTTATAATTAAAAAAAATAAAATCAGCCACATCAATAACAGATGGTGAAATTAGTTACTGTCCAGTCACAAGTGTTTATTAATACTCACGACATGCTGTAAAATTGATGAATGATACCCTATTCGAATTTTAATTTGCACAAAAGTATTTTCCTTCTGGCAACTCTCGAATGGCCCGTGTACATAAACGCGGAAACTACACGGGAGGCAAACCAGAGAGCTTTATTAATATTTGGTCCCGACCATTTCTGAGAAAAGACGTTGTCCTTTTGTGCCCAGTACGACGACCCCGCAAGATACTTTTTATTTGTTTACGGTTGGCACAAGAATGCTCGCGGTTTGATTAAAATTTATCTATGCTTTCCTCATTTCTGTTTTTGTAGCTTATCTATTTTATGGCATATGAGAGATAAAAATGATTAAATATTAATATTTTATTATTATTCTTTTTACCGTGTAGTTTTGGCATAAGAATAATAACATCCCTTTTCCTTTCTTCCTTTCCCGTGAGTATCGATAGAGCCAACTGAGGAAAACCCTTGTAAATGCCAATAGCTACCGATAAGTGGCAGAATTATCATATATATGAACAAAATTCAGCAGACTGGTAACGGGTGGAAGTTTCTAATGTGCGAGGTGTCTGGTACTGCGAAAGTCAATCCGCTTGTATCCGTCGTAAAATTCAGCAGACTGGTAACGGGTGGAAGTTTCTAATGTGCGAGGGGTCTGGTACTGCGAAAGTCAATCCACTTGTATCCGCCGTAAAATTAGAGGCACAAAAACATATTTTTTACAGTTACTAAGTATTAGGTTAGGTTGATTTGAAAAGAAAACTGGTTTGCAAAAATTATGTAAAGCTAACTAATATAACCAAATAATGTTACGATACTGATCTATTCATTATAACAGGAATACTGCATAACAATATAAGAATTTAAAGTTCAACCTAATTAGAGAATGTTTTGAACATTCTTTAACTTTTTGACTAGAACGAGTTTGTTATTTATGTAGTGGAAAAGTTGCAACCACATTGACAAATTGATACCTAGTCCTGATACCTATTTTTAAATAAAAAATATATTCACGCAATTTCCAATACAGGGGTTGACAGAGGTCTAGTCTAGACGATTACGTCCCTTTGACCCACCTTACCTCTCGATAGTTTCGGGAAATTTTTAGATAAAATAGTGTGATGGCGCAAAGAAATAAAACACTACAACGGAATTTTCTCAGAGATAACACTTATCAAGATGACTGGAAACATGGAATGTATTCTTTTTTACATCCTATCAAAAGTCCACTGTTGACCAAAGGCCTCCCTCAAAGATTGCCACAGAAAACGGTCTTGTGCTACCTGCATCCAACTACATCCCGTAGGGGGTAGGGGGTAGGGGGGCTGACAGTTGTATGAATTATGTAACGGCCCCATTGCTACTGCAGCGTACTGATTCTTTCAACTGGTTATTGTATTTGTAACACGGATGTTACAACGTATAAATGTATTCATAAAAAATTATTCTTACAGTTACACAATGGAGGCGACAGCCCACGTGTCGGTTCACTGGCTCTCCACCGTCATTCTTCTCTGCTCCTTCTTCTCCACACACTCACTTAATACAAAGGTAAGTGATTGGTTCTAAAGTTTGAATTAGTATTTTTTTCCATATAGGGCTAAGATTTGTCATTATGTACCACTTATCACGCAACTTTGTCGCCACGTAGTTATGTCAATTTATATGTTTTATACTAAGGATAAAATATTGTAAAAAATTAAGTACAAAATAATTATCATTCCATTAAATTAAAGACATTTTTTTAATTTTGAAGGCTTTTCTCTTTTTTTAATGCCATATCCATTCCACGTGACCTAGGGTGCGTTCCACTGGTTCACAATCATTAAAACTTGCCTTTAGCTGATCCAACGGTCAATCGTGTGGTAACGACGTAAGAATATTGACACTTTCTTTCTTCCCGTGGGTATCGTAAGAGGCGAGTAACGGAAGCAGCCTTCAATATCATTATGGTAACGGTTAAATGGCGGGATAACTATCGCTAAAAATATCAGATCAAAATAATCTGACCGATGGTAGGCAGCGTCTGAAGTGCGAGTGATCTGGTACTGCGATCGCCAATCCGCTTGCCAGTCGTGGCGATTATGGCAAATCCTCCCCATGGGAGAGGCCTATGTCCTGCAGAGGACTTTAACGTTATGTATGTATGTATCTATGATTCAACGGTCGAGAGAGATTATTTGGATCGCTTAGTGGAATATGATAGACGAATGGTAGTCACGATAGCCGAGCAAAAAACCCATTGGTACGGCCACTTGAGGATCGAACTCGGGTCTCTCGACTCGAAATTCCGACCACCCCACCAGGTCGGAATTTCGAGTCGAGAGACCCGAGTTCGATCCCCAGTTCGTACCAATGGGTTTTTATAAAACCTACGTACAAATTATATCGTTGGCTTCACCACCTGTCACGTTGTCCCGAAAATATCTTCGGTGGAAGGTGGGTCGAAGGGACTTAAATGTCTAGACTATACCTCTGTCTACCCCTGTATTGGGAATTGCGTAAAGTGGTAGGATGGTCGGAATTTTGTTTCGAGATGACCGAGTTCGATCCCCAGTTCGTACCAATGGGTTTTTTTTTAAACTTATATACGAATTTAGTTTTATTTTTATTTTATTTTTGTCATGATTATTGTGGTGCATAATAAAGTATATACATACATACATACTAATATATACATACATACATAATAAAGTATATATCGTTGGCTTGGACATTGAGACGGCGACGGGCTCACCAACTGTCACGTTGTCCCAAAAAATATCTTCCGTGAAGATGGATCGAAATGACTTAATTGTCTAGACCTCTGTCTACCCCTGTATTGGGAATGGCTTACTAGAACTCACCCCAGCATATACTATATAATCACTACGTTATACAACTAACATATTAGTAAATGATAAGCATTATTCAGAATAAATGGTAGAGGCGACACTACAGAAAATATTATAGTAAGATAAAAGACACATTAACCATTGTATGAAATATATTCATAGTATAGACATTAAAAAAAAGAAGCTTCACGCAAAATACGCGCTTATTCGTGGAGTTGCGGAAACCAGCCTGTCTAATCTAAAAAGAAGATTTATATTGAATAGGCATGAATTACGGATTTTCGTTTAGCACGCCTGATGATAACCCAAATGACTTCCGGCACTTGATTTTTCGGGATTTTAGTTAAATCTGAGAAATGTAATATTTAATATACATTAATGTAATTTAATTTACATTAAATAACATTAAATTTGTGTATGAATTGGAGATGATAAATTAATGTTTTGAAAATATATAAAGTCCGTAAATCCATAAAAAAGAAGATCTTAGTACGGTGAAGAGCTACAATGGCAATATTAAAACAAAAAATATGAGGCCCCTTTGCAAAACCATGAGACATTTTATCCTGGCAGTTTGCCTACACGAAAATAGATATTTTATTTATTTATCTTCACACACAATCCCTGACGGGGTAGCCAGAGAGAACAGATCACCAAGTGTCACGATCCCTACATACTTCAACATAATAGTCTTAATAAATAACAGATGGTAGCACAATCGGCGGCCATGTTGTTAAAAGCGATTTCTTCCAGACAATCTTTCACAACTTGTCACATAAATCAAATAGTTAAAAACGGCTAAACTCACGCTATAATAATCGATGTAGGTACTGACTAGTTTCGGACCTATCGTAGGTCCTTCATCAGGGTGAGTCTTGGTGAGACGGGAAGCGAGTGCGAACTCTTTCTTTCAACTTAACTATTTGATTTGTAATGTCTCACGAAAGTTTTAATAATTTAAGTAACATAAACTTTTATCATTGTAAAAATTTTTAAAATGTTTAAAATGAATTATCTAATTCGTAAAATAATTGTTTTAAAAAAATTGCTTTTACTCTGAACGAAGTATTTATTATGCCTTTTGATCAGACAAGCCGCAGTTTCGATAATTGATGAGTTAGGTTCAGCTTTCTGGTTGACCTTTAGTATCTGCTCGAACATTTAAATTGTCCGAGGCTACATTATTCTCTTCGGGGTTTTTAAAATGGGAAATGGCGTAATATTTAATCATGATAATTAATAATTAAATAGACATGTGTTCTAATCCCATGCAGTAAGGATAAAGTTTTGATATACAAAAGATATCAAAAAAGATTTGAGAAAAAAGAACTATTTTCTTGATACAGGAAAGACCAATTTCCCATGAGTTTCCCATTTTACTTTTTAAGTTAATAATTGAAAAAAAAGGAAATTATCTTCAAACGACTAAACAAATCTTCATAAATTAGAACTAATAACGATCTCGATTGCAACAGTCTTTAAAGAGAAAGAACCTTATCAAAATTAGATCATTAGTGAGAACTACACAGTCAGAATTAGACAGATACAAAAATACACATACCAAACTTATATTTACTCCTCTTTTGCGTTGGGGTTAAAAAAGTATCATTGACCATGTATGTTATTTTGTAAACATCACTACTTTAACTTTTAATGTTATTAGCTACTTTAACTTATTATTTTTATAGTATTAAAACGCGTATTCAGTTATACGACTGCAGTTTCCGTATCTTGTTTTACAAGGACATTTAAAGTGTCGGCATAAGCTGAATATAAATAACTGGTTGTATGCAAACTGTATGTTTGCTCATATAATTTACCCAATAAATTAGAAACAAGAATCGGTCTAAATTAATGTGTAATTAATATTGGCAGATATTGGAAGATTTTGAGTTTAGAACAGGAATGTATTTTGCGGTATAATTTGTCCATTTTTATAATTCTCAACAGAATAATATTGACGTTAATAATATTTCAAGATACTGAAGTAATTATAAATGTATCATGTATCATGATAAGATATTAGACATCAAAGTATCCAAGATAATATTCTATGATTATATAATAGTCAAAAGTAAGTGGCATTAGAAACTATGTTAATTAACTCGTGTTTTTTTTGTAATAAAGTCTCGGTGTTTTTTTGTTTCTCTTAAAAACTAATATTAATATCATGGAACATGGCTATAAAATTTATTATCAAACTAGATCTATCCTTTTTTGTACAGCAGTACAATTTGCGTAAAGTATGCGGCTGATCAAAAGATGACGCTTACTGAATCATTAAAATTTCCTATGTAAATAAATTTTCTAGGAGATGACCTTAGATAAACTTAGAATGTAAAACAATATCTTAACACAAAAAATATTGTCCAAATTGTTAAAAGAGTTGCCGAGATACGAATGTACGTATACAACTTAACTTAATGGAATTACAAATTGTTTAATCCAAAAGGTTTTAAAGTTCAAAGGACTCGGATATTGATAATGATTTGACAAAAATACTCATAAAATCACGTCTAGCTACAATCAAAACTAATTTATTTTGTATTACTTGATTATGTCAAAACCAAAAATAATTTGGTTGATAAATGATCATCATTTTTAACACAACGAGTCAAATAAAATAAAATAATTGTAAAACGCTCTAACGATTCCCAACTCCATTGCAAAGTCAAAATTGAAACATGGCGGATTGAAGAAAGCAGCAATCAGTAAATTGCACCTATAAGCGTTGCAGTCCATCACCAGTCTACTTAATTTTGATCTGGTAATATTCGGGACGGTTATCTCGCTATCTATTGGTAGCCAACGCAGCTTTGAAGCTCTTATAAACGTCAAAATCTTCAAAGCAAAAGCAAGTTTAAACACTTCTTTTTCTTCTACTTTCAAAGAAGGTCATAAAAATAAAGAGGAAAGTATTGTCTGCGTAAATTTTTAATATATTCCTACGGGAAGCCGAGTCTTTCAAGTTGTTGGGTTATTTGTTATGTTATACCGTTTCATAATTTTAAGTTCATGTAATTTTAGTGTAACAGTTACGGGCTTTTTTAACAATTAAGCCAGTCGCACCAGTTGGACTGTAAGCTCGTTTTCGACTCTTTTTCATAAGAAAAAATAATTTTTTCGCCTGTGGCATATCGTCAAGGCAATTGATGACTCAGACAAGACTTTTACTGCCAACTACATATGTACGAGTATATTTTGAGGATGACGATTTCCAAAGTGAACGACACAGGTTAAATGACTAAAACCAGAATTAATTAATTTTATAATAAATAAAACAGCTTCATTTCCTTAACTTTAAGTGTTAATTAATCATAAGACATTATCTATAGGTCGTTGACTTATGGTATTTATGCCTGTGCGAGTGCGGAATGCTCTTAGAAAATGACCACAGAGTATTCCATAATTCAAAATCGTTGGTCATTTTAAGCTAAACATATATTACCTATATTTCATGTGTGTGAGCGTTACATTGTCAAGTATATGTTTTATTATTCATCAGTTTTAAATATTTATGCTACTTCGTTTTCATTTATGGACATAATAAAGTGCTAGATTCTACTCTGCTTTATATGGTTATTCCCGCGGGATCCGTTCATAGTCCGGAGTAAAAACAGCCAAGGTTCGTCTCCAAACACTCATTACTACAAACAAAATCAATCATGCAAACTCGTATTTCTGCTCTAATACTGATCTTAATTATATTAAGACCGCCTTCCACCGAAGATATTTTCGGGACAACGTGACAGATGGTGAGCCCGTCGCCGTCTTTATGTCCAAGCTAACGATATTCGTACATAAGTTTTTGAAAATTGGCTCGTACTAATTAATTTTTTAAAACATATGTCCGATTTATATATGTATGTTTTAGATATAAAGGCGGCGACAGGCTTTACACCCGTCACGTAGTCTGAAAATAAGCTCTCGTGAAATATAGGTCGAGAAGCGTACATTGTCTAGACTTCTGGCTAAGATAAAATAGATATAAACTGAAATACATATTTAAAAGCGACTCGTAAAAGTTCACTTCGATTTATAATACTCGTAATTGGTTGTGTGGTCGAAATTTCAAGTCAAGAGACCAGAGTTCGATCCCCAGATGGCATGCTCGTACCAATGGGTTTTTCAAAAACTTATGTACGAATTATATCGTTGGCTTGGACATAAACACGGTGACAGGCTCACCACCTTTCACGTTGTCCCGAAAATATTTTCGGTGCTAGGTGAGTCGAAGGAACTTCATTGTCTAGACTAGACCTCTGTCTACCCCTGTATTGGGAATTGCGTGAAGATATTTATTTATTACGTAATTGCCTTGCTTGATCGCAGTACCAGATCCTTGCACCATAGACAACGTTCGTTATCGGTCCGCTAATATTTTTCTGATATTTTTCATAGTGGTTATCCATCTATCGCAAGTTGAATTTTATAACACTTATTTCATAGTCGCTTATGAGTGTCGTAAGCGACACCTACGGGAAGAATAGGGGGTGGTACAATCTTATGTCGTAACCACATGGCAATATTGTAATAAACATTCTGTATCATAACTATTGACAGCCCTGTAAGCGGAACGCCTTATCTGTGTTGAATCGTTCATTATACAGTAAGCCCTGAATGATGTTGCGGTAATGAATCAGTTTTTGACACGATTGGGTACAAGTTTATTGTAAAACCTTTGCGCAAGTAAGAAGCATCCTATCAGAACAGTAGGGGCAATTTATTACATGAGATTGCTTAACGTTGGTAAACCAGTTATGGATTCCTATAGATTAATGAACAGTTAACATGTTATGTATATGTATTGCTCTGTGTATTTATTAGTACATGTTGTGATGAAATCGTACAAGCAATTTACTTCCTTATTGATTTCAATGTATGTATTGTAGGGCCGAGTAAATACCAAATACTGGAATTGTCGGATCTAGGCAAATTGTTTTTTAAATCATATTTGTCGGCCTTCGTGGACTAGCGGCACAAATATTGGTTTTCATGGTGTTACCAACTCTGAACTCCCGGGTTCGATTCCTGAACACTCAATATATAAAAGTACTTTTTCTAGATTGTCTCAAGCCGGGGTGTTTGTGGTACCTTCGTTGCTTTCAATTCCATAACACAAGTGCTTTAGCTATTTACTTTATCAGAACAATGTATGCAATGTTGTTCTTATCTTTATGTTTATTTATTATTATTAATACTTAAAATTTTGAGAGTTGGTAACCATGGCACTGTCTCTGTATACAATTAGTAGATTGGTTCAAAAAATTTCACCGTAGTGCCTGTGGAATTTATGAAGTGCCACAGACTCGTTTGGAGGGTTTTTTTATTTGTGATTGTAAGATTGAGAATAATTAGGTTAGGTTAATTAGGGAGCAGATGCAACTCGTTCAAGTATCTAAAGGTGGTTGATTTCTTGTCTGCCTATGTAATAAATGTAGTATGAAAAAAAAATTGCATGGTATTATTTAGTGGCTAAACTTGGAGATCATGTAATTTAATATAGTACTATCTGGTAAACACCCAGTTTAATGACAAATAAAGATTATTATTATTATTATGTACCGCCAATGTCATATTCTTACCTATTTCTGTTCCAAAAACAACAATATGACACCTATTTTGTTCCGGTGTGAAGTGTCGATACACTTCACGTTTTTCATCCAACTTAAATAACAAAAACAATAATATAAAAATATTTGGCAAATATTTGGCAAATCCACAAGGTTGCTGGGTGCGACACCCACAGAGGTAGACAAACTTGCACAATACATTAGATGTGTAAATTGTATTTTTTTCAGTTTCGTATTTCTTAATTTAGCTAGAATCTTATCTATAGAGTTGAAGTTGCGACAGGCTGAAAATTACGACGATGGAATAAATAATAATAAATAAATATCTTCACGCAATTCCCAATACAGGGGCAGAGGTCTAGACTAGATAATTAAGTCTCTTCGACCCACCTTCCACCGAAGATATCCACAAGATATAGAATCGGGACAACGAGACGGGTAGTGAGCCCGTCGCCGTCTTTATGTCCAAGTCAACAATATAATTCGTACATAGGTTTTTTGAAAAACCCATTGGTACGAGCCTGCCACCTGGGGATCGAACTCGGATCTATTAACTCAAAATTCCGATCACCCTACCACTCGGCAGTCGTGACTTTTACGACGATGGAAATGTGGATGATCTCAGTAGTTAATAATCACTTCGTATAGTGCATCGTCACTTTGATGGATGATTTCAAAAGAGAATTCATACGTAGTTTTAAAAACAGTAAAACCTCATTCTTTTCTCATCTGTATTCTCACCTGACATTATACTTAAAAATGACAGTGACAGATAATTCACGTCATGCGAAACCGGTGCCAATCAGGGTCAATGTTATGGCTGCTGCGCTTTAAGAGAGGTAACTTGTAACTGGTTATGAGTGAATCGTTTGACCTCAGGGGCACTCAGAGGCACATGAGACCCATGCCCTTTCCTTCCACTGTTAGTAATGAAGTGTAAGAAAATTCTATTAAACCGACGATAATTATTTTATTCATTAATTAATGTAATGAGTTTTATTTTAAATTTTTCACTTACTACGCTTATTTTAACGTCGATGTATGGTTTCGTTTGCCACTTCTTTATTTGATAGATCCATGGAATGATAATAGCGAAAATCTAAAATATTGTGCTACTTTATGTTTTGAAATCTTAGGTAACTGTTTAATCACGGATGAAAATTGTTCTTCTAATAAAAACATGAGGCGTATTCTTTATTGGTTTGATATTAATGATAACATGTCTTCACGCTATTCCCAATACTGGGGTAGAGAGGTAGTCTTTTTGACTTACCTGCCACCAAAGTCATTATTGGCACATTTTTTGTGGAGTTGTATATTTACTAGTCATTATTCATCTTCTAATCATTATCAGTGTAGGTCGATCGTACTATATTTATATTGTATTAAATCGAACAGATCCAATCGGGAAAGTTTCCGATTGGGCAGTTCTGGAGTACTTTTTAAGGCAAGAGGCAGCTTTTGCTACTGCCCGAATGTAACTGCTGAAATCTATAGTTGTAGCATCGTCTGTGTTTTGTCCTGTGATTGAGGTAACCAGAGACCTCATAACCGCTTTTTTTCTGTTACTTCTTCTCCCTCTATAAAGATCGACAGTGTGCCTGCAACTCAGGTTACGACTGTAAATGGAAGCTTTAATCTACTTACCATCAGGTGAACTAATTGCTCGAATACTATTTTTTCTCAAAAAAACCAGAAATTGTTAATTGAAATGGTGGTCCACGTCGAGAGTTTTACAAAGCACGTTCAGCATATGCTACCCCGTAGGCAATCACGTGGCGAGTTGCTGGGGTCAATGTTATTCCATAAAAATAAGACTAATACATACTGATATGTAAAACTAATAGGAAGCGTGTAAGAGACATAAACAGTATGATAAAAATGCATTAAACTATGCTTACATTGACCCGTAGATATATAAATAGCATTTGATTAGTTGAACAAATACTGCAATCTATACGTACGTGTATCAATGTCAGTGAATCATCGAAATTGAAGTTTTTCACGGAGCATCTATCTTCATAAATTGACAGCAGGTCAAAGCATCTAAGTAGATTTCCATCCATTCAAGTCATAGTGCATTAACCTCTTAGGTAGACCGACGGTACAAAAACCGAAAGTTAAATGATTATTAAAAATATTAAAATTTATAATATTATAATAAATATTAAAATAAAGTTAAATATTAATTTCACATGCGTGTTTACTAAATATTTAATTTGTTTTTAATTACAGTTATAAATGGATCTTTGCTTGTGGTATTTACGTATATTTGTTATGATGAAATGGGTAGCAGTGTAGTGCTAATCTAGAGTCTGCCAGGCCCCACACAGTGAAGATATTTACTATTTTGTGAGGCGTTAATGTAAAAAAGTAAATATAAAAAAACTTAGGTATGGTACGTATGTATAGTGCAGTAAACAAGTTCATTGTATATTAGTGGACAATAGCTGTTTTTTTTTTCTGTGTAACATTTATTCGTATTTGAAGAACTATGAAAAAAAGTTCACTTGCCGTAATGACCACAATCGCCATGATTGGTAGGTAGATTGGCGAGAGTATTGCCAAATATCTCACAACTAAGACGCTGCTTCTCACCGGTCTGCTTAACTTTGGCCTAACATTTTTCTACATGATTACACCACAATCAGTCGTTACTTTAGTTATTTAATTACTTTTAAAGTCTTTTATTAATTTTTTTGATACCCACGGGAAGGGATGGGGTGCAGTACACATAAACGGCTAAATATTGGTACAATGATAGTTTAAAAGTTGGTTTAACACACTTTTATACCGATGGTACCTTTAGTAGAGATCAGAAACATGATATTGCTTAACGATTTTTGCTTTATTATTTTAGAAGTTGCAAGAAGACAGATGTAAGCTTCTTTATACTCCGACAATTGAAGAATTCCGCGGGAATTTCGTGATAATATGCTACCACAATCACGGGAAGAAACTATTTCATAATAACTGCATGCTGTTTGACTACAATCTATCAATAAGAACATTCAGAATTTTTCAACAATATTATCAAATCCAATTTAATGTGAAAGCACCCTAATGCTAAATACTGCACATGATTCCATTGTTGTTGGGGTCCTTGACCTCTACAGTAATGTTCGACAGAACTGGCCGCAGTTCACACCGTATAGGTCTATTGTTTCAACTATAAGTGAACGCTTAGGAGCCCTTTGTTCTCGTACTTAATATTACAACGTCAACTGTCGGTCAGTCTTTGGTGCTAATGAATAAGATAAAATGGATATTTGTGAAATGTTTAGCATGTAAGCCATGCTCAGGTTTTTGTTGGTAAATATATTTAGAATATCAATTGACACTGGTGAGATTTGTACCCGTGAGTGACCGCGTTTGTAATCTTATACTTTAAAGGTGCACATCTTAGGTACATAAATTTTATCTCGGAAACAACTATAAATAATAATTTGGATAATATTTCAATTATATTTTGATTAATATTATTTATGTAGGTGCTGTTTTACACTCTTAGTTAATCTAGATAGAAAAAAATAGTAATGGATATCGACGAACGGAGGAAAACCCATCTCGAAAAAACACCAGAACACAATAAAGCAAAATCTCGGAGAAAATGTCCATCAAAATGTTGTAAGGAACGTTTGAAATCCTTAAAAATCTTAAGGCTACCAACAGATAGCATGTGTAGGGTCAGATCTTAAGGCTACCAACAGATAGCATGTGTAGGGTCAGATCAAGCCAGGTCAGGTCTGACTGCGTACACCAATCCATTTGCCAGGCGCAGCGTCAAATAATAAAGCGTAATTTAAAACTGGTGGGTTGGTTTGCCAACCAATCCGATCTAAATTTAAAAATTACGTGTTTTAAATTTAAATCCGAGCGGCAATAGCCTAATGGTTTAGGGTGCGGACTGCGGAACATGACGTCGCAGGTTTGGGCCCCGCCATTCGACTATTGACGTATACCAACTCCAGGCACAAGCATTGCAGCTTAATTGGAGTGGTTAACAGGAATACTAGTAATGTTATTCGGCATTGCTAGTATTCTTTTAAAAACAAAAAAAAATCGAAATTCGAGTCAAGATATTTCGAGATTTCCATCCGCCGGTGCCAAGCTTTTAGGTGCTAGTGTTCATATCGTTGGCTTGGAAATAAAGACCGCGACAGGCTCACCGCCCTGCATGTTGTAAAAATAATCTTTAAAAAAATATCTTTGGTGAAAGATCTTTATTACTTGGAATTGGCAATTACAGTATTGGAAATGGCGTGAAGATATTTTTTAACCCACAACTGCTTCGTCACAACGTGACGCCTAGAATACTGAAACGCAGTAAATAAGCATTACATTGATATCTCAGTATAATAAATACGCCTGCATGGCCAAAGATGGCCCTGATCACACTATGTATTACATCATTACATAGCTTCCTGTTACATCTTCCTGAGAATTCGCAACCGTCCGCTAGAAATTTGTTTTCGCATCGCGAAAATAGGTGACAGTAGGGAAACCACAAAACCTACTCTGTTTTATCAGATGTGTAATTAATTGGGTCGTAAATTATTTCTCGGAAGTCTGTAAATACCCACAGAAATTATTTGAAAAAATGATGTCATTTTAACATGTTTTTTTTTATTCTGGTGTAACATATGGACTAATGGTTTATCATTTCTAAGAATTTTCTCGAAATGATAAACCATTAGTCCCGCGAGTTTGCAGTAAAATTGATATGAAGTTTACAAAAATTTCCATCAAATATATTTGATTAATGTTGTTCTAGATATTTCAGTAATTAATTAAGATAACGAGTGGTTTATCCAATAAAATTGTTTAAAATTAGTTTTTTTTGGGAATCTCAAAGAATGGACACTCATTTGTAGGATTACAAACTAGTTTCCTTTATGAAATAGGCCACCATACATTATGCCTGTGTACCTAGTATATACATACAAAATTGTCCATATGGTATTGTTTTAATATCATCATAACATTTATGTCTTTGGTGAGAGGTCGGTCGAAAGACTTACTCTAAATCCCTGTCCACCACAGTATTGGGAATCGCGTGAAGATTATTTTAAATCTCTATAAAAAGAAAAAGAAAGTATTCATTAAAATAAATCACGTCATGACTCTATGGTTCACTGTTGAACTCCGCTGTCGGGAGAATTTATCCTGATCACCATGCAAGCAGACGATTGTAGTACCAAATGTTTTTCTATGTTTTATATTACTCTCTGTTATGAGACAATACTGTTTTCTTTCCCTGAGCTTTTTAAGGAGAAAACAATTTAAGAAATCTTTACAAATATATGCGTTGTCCAGATTTGTGTTTGTTGAAGGTTACATTGAAATGCATACTCGATGTTTTGATCGTACACGTGTACATTTGACATGCCAATGATCAGATTTATGGGATAATTTGGCGATCAATATGTGTAAAGTGATTGCTGCATGGTTAGGTAAACTATATCACAGTACCCAAATGGTAAGGTTATCTGAATTCTCATCCGGAGGAAGGTCGTACCAAAAGTTCATTTGTGAATCTTTTGTAGGGATTATTGTATAACTATTTATTTCTATGATTTGACTCCTAGATCGCGACTGGTTCTCCACTTATTCTGTTGTCACTAATGAGCTCCGATGATATATTTGTCGAAAATACTAACTTCTGAACTGCAGCCACCTCTGTATTGGAAATAAGAGCCGATGCTATTTTTAATTCTTCATTTTGTGAAATCTCTTTAGTGAAGAGCTACAAAGGCAAAATTAAAAGTCCTTAATAGGAGCATATTATGCCAGGGTGTGGCAACATACAACAGCAGAACATTTTTTCCCTCTTAACTATTCTGCAAACAACACTATATATGAGTAAAATTCAAGCTAAGTTGACGCTTTAACACTATGCTAATGTGGATTTATGTTTTATTCATATAAAAAACGTTTAGGCGCGTAACGTGATATCGTTGAATCTTAACGTTTTGATTATGTAACACCGGTGGACACTAATTACCTCCCGTAACTTAATATGAAATTGATTTTTGTTAGGCAATTGCGTACATGCACATTTATTTCCGCGTTATTCACATTTTTGTGTCTAAATTATATAATTATATGTTTTGGAATATAATAATTCGTGGGTAACAAGGTTAAGATTAATTTTAACCTACTTTGTTAAGGTTAAATCGTATCGTCCAGATACAAAGAATATGAATTTTCATAATTGTAATATTGTTTTTACCTATTATATATTATTATTTAAAATTTATCATTGCTGAACTGTTTTTTTTAATTATAAAAATATGAAAATAAATAAATATCTTCACACAATTCCCAATACAGGAGTAGACAGAGGTCTAGTCAGGACAACTAAGTCTCTACGACCCACCTTCAACTAAAAATATTTTCGGGTCAACGTGACAGGTTGTGAGCCCATCGCCGTCTTTATATCCAAGCCAACGATATAACTCGTACATAAGTTTTTGAAAACCACATTGGTACGAGCCTGATGATTGAACTCTTGACTCTTGATTTGATTGAGTCTCTTGACTCGAAATTCCGTCCACCTAACCACTCAGATATCGTTTTAATCACCTCAGTTGTGATAAAACACATTAGTGTCTTCAAGCAACGAGAGAGATTTTACAAAAAATAATATTTCCACGTTTTTGAAAATATTTTTAGTCTTCACGCGTTTTTATTATGTGTTGTGTAGATCTGAAATTTTAATTCAGCACATAAAATTGCATTTTTGACACTTTTTTTCTGTTTCGGGGATCCGGACCGGGATCAGTCACATTCACTGAAGGCGCACCGACCAAACGGCTGTCAATAATAAAAACAAATAATAAAAAAATATCGTTTATTAATTAAATAGTTTAATTTTGTAGTTTCTATTGTGACTTTCTTTTCGCTTCCATTCCAAGTCGTATAATAACCGATGCTTCTCCGCACGAAATCTTCAATGGAATCCGCGATAGAATGTTGGTTATTTGTCACATTCATTACTTAAAGACGCGGAATTACCATATAAAATATGCTAGGCCTGTTACAATCGGGTTGCGAGAGCGACATTCATTACACATGACGTGTGGGTCAGCGTTCGCGAGTACACCTGCGTGACGACATTGTTAATGATAAGTAACTATAGATAGATAGATAAAGTAAAAGTTTGTACAGTAAAGAGTCACAATAGCCGAGTAGTTGGGTGATCGGAATTCGACTCAAGGGACATGAGTTAGATCCCCTGGCGGAGGATTCGTGCCAATGGGCTTTTTTAAAACCAATCCACGATTCATATCGTTTGCTTGGATATAAAGATAGCGACGGGATCACCATCTGTCATACTGTCCCAAAAATGTCTTCGGTGGAGGGTGGGTCGAAAAAACTTACTTGTCTAGCCCTTTGTCTACCCCTACATAGGGAATAGCGTGAAGATAACGAAAAATGATCTGTGGTTACGGCGTACCTTTCTTTCCGTAGACGCCGTTAGAGGTGACTAAGGGAAAAGTCTCGCAAATTGCAATTGTCTATTGACAGATGGCGGAATAACCATCGTCAAACGTACTACACCAAAATGCTATAGACCGGTGACGTACAGCTATGTTTATGGTACGAGTTGTCTGGTACTACGATCGCCGATCCACGTGCCAAGCGTGGCCAGTTAGAGCTAACTTTTAAAATAAAAAGGCATTATTCTAGTAGTGTACTCTCCAAGCTCTTATATAAAAATAAATAAAAAAATATCTTCACGCAATTCCCAATACAGGAGTAGACGGAGGTCTACTCTAGACAATTAAGTACCATCGATCCATCTTCCATCGAAGATATTTTGGGATGACGTTATAGGTGGTGAGCCCGTCGACGTCTTCATGTCCAAGCCAACGATATGAATCGTACTCGGATCTCCCGACTCGTATTTCGATCACCCAACCCCTCAGCTATCGTGGCTTACTCCAGGTTTTGAAATAATTAATTAATTATTAGCCGCTAATAAGCACCATAAAATTGAAAATGTGTTTTGGCAAGACTACGCGGCGGAGTTGTACGCAAGAGGCAGGCGTATCAAAACACTCCATTACAGCCCGCTGACGACATCGACATGGTACGTTGGGCACTAAAAACACTCGGTTTTGAAACCGTCTACCAAAGGATTAAATTATTTAATGCCACTTTCGCTACTGTGTAAGCTATCGCTTAGCCTTGTGGCCTGGATAACGCTGTCTTCGCACCGTTTTAAATTTAAAAAAAAATCGGCGATCAGATGTTACTTAGTCTAAGTTACTTAAACGTATTAAGAGATTGCGTATTTTTTTTAATTAAATATAATATAATGTAATATCTTCAAGTCATTCTCAATACAGGGGTAGACAGGAGTCGAAACCACTTAACTGTCTAGACCAGACAGTTAAGTGGTTTCGACTCCCCTTCCACCGAAGATATTTTTGAGATAACGTGACAGATGGTGAGCCCGTCGCCATCTCAATGTCCATGCCAACGATATAATTCGTACATAAGTTTTGAAAAAAAAACCTATTGGTACGAGACTGTCACCTGGGGATCGAACTCGAGTCTCTTTACTCGAAATTCCGATGACCCAACCACTCGGCTATCGTGACTTAATTTTTAATCTTTTTGCGAAAGACCTTGGTTGACCAATTTAAAGAACGAGTTATAAATGAGTTTTAGAAATTTTTCTTTTTAAACTTTATTATTACGAATATTTAAAAAGCATTTAAATTGCAACAGCTTTCATTAAGTAACTTATCAACGAACAGACTTTAATTTATATTTCAATGGAGCTGTTGCAAAGCAAGATAAAGATTCCTCAATTAAGTTCAAGACATTCTGAATTAAGGTCACGTTAAGAGTTCCCTTAACCGATGTACTAAGACTACGTATCAAGTAGATGAAGCGACCGTAGAAACTCCGGTAGCCATTGGAAGGATGAGGTCTCTGCCTTCTCCTAAAGAGGCGTAATGTTTATATATTAAGAATGTACAAATATAAATATTAAGATGGTAAAGGTAATGTTTTACTCGTAGGTATTCGAAACTGCGGAACGCATACAGAGGTTACTTACTGAATATTAAATTGGTTATAACCTCGTCTATATCCTTAACCTTCAGTGTCTGTAGTTTACAAAAACTCTTCTGCCTAAGTCGTAAAGACGAGTTCGAATGGTATGAAATTTAACAACAAAACAAGGTACACTGAGACTAACTTTCAAAGACCATGTCAGCAAAGTGCTTAAAGAGGAGAGAGTCAAGAGTACTCGGATACATAGACGTGCGTGTATGAAGAAAATGATGAATTTGAAAAAGGCGAAATGGCGAGCATTTCTTTCCGACTCCGCCGTCAAATAAAATGCGTGAAGATATGTATTTAGCTACTTGTTTTTAGGTTCCAAACTCTAGAATCTGAATGTTATAAACTTGCCATAAAAAGAAGTGACTCTGGTGCGAGGGTTTTACACACCAAAGGTAATGGTTAATCTCTAGTATTGCGCTCGCCAATCTGCTTGTCACGCATAACAATTATGGTAAATAGTCATAATGCGAGAGGTCTAGTCCTACAGTGGACTATGATAACCTGTTAAGGTACACGTTTATCCATTTACGGATAATAGCAATTATCCGTGATTGTGATTTTGTTTTTAAGTACAACAATTTACATTGGGCGTTGTCAATAGTTAATACAAATGAATATTTCACTTACAATGTTTCATTGAGAATGTCCTATTCAATATCATCATAAGGTAATATGTTAATTTTTCAACTTTATTGGTACACAAGGGAGCAATTAACATTAACTAATATATATGTAGATATTATCAAACGTATCGCATAGAACGCATATTCATAGAAATTTAAAAAGCAAATAATGGCAGTGTTTTGTATTAAAAACACCTTCTCTTGTATTTGAAACTCCTACCAAGAATTTAGAAACATTATAAATAAATTATTCAATAATCATAACTTTTATAAGTGATATATCAAAGTGGTTGGGTGATCGGAATTCGTGTCTGGAGACTCGGTTTTGATCCTCAAGAGGAGGGCTCGTACCAGTAAGATTATTTTTAGAAAAATTTTTATACGCGTTTTGATTTATATTAGCTTTGACACTTAAACGGTGACAGGCTTAACACCAATCACATTGTCCCAAATAGCCTCCTATGAAATTCGGGTCAAAGGGACTGAATCATGTAGACCTCTGACTAGCCACAGTATTAGGATTTTTAAATGTTATCCCTGCTGGATTTCTTGTTAATAAATTAGTGAGAATTTTAAAAAATCCACTGACAAGGGTCGGATTCTAAACCACGACCACTGCCGTACCGTGGCAATCTGGTTTTAAATTTCTCGTTAATTTAAAAATCACGTGTGTTTACTCGTTTTTACATTTAATTTGTAGTTTAAATGTAACATAACATAGCGTGTCGTAACTGTTAAATTATTATTGTTGTAACCATGATTTATTACGTACGTCAATGTGAAAAGACCATAACTATTAGTATGTTCTATTGTAGTCGGTAATAACTGAGGTCTCCAACAAAGCCTTGCTTAAGTTTTGTAAACGACAACAATTTTTATAATTAACTAGGCTAAATTGAACATTAACTAGCTTAACTTAGATATGGTTCAGACAGTCAGTAACACACTCATATCTATTTCTGAATATTCTTCTTTGTCTTGTTAATTTATTAGATTTTTAAAAATATGTTTTTGTTAAGGCTAAATTAAATTAAAGCTGATATGAAATTTTTATCCGGAATCTTTTTAATACTTTGCCGACAGGTTCATAAAAGAACAAAATATGACCATTGCGTCAATTTTAAATAAAAAATGTAACAGCATTTTGAAAGCTCTTTAAAGAGTTTATTATGATAAAACACTTAATTTTCTTACAATTTACATATACGTACGTACGTTAGTAATTAAAATACAGAAATAAGTATAAACTTGTTTATGTTTTTATTGCGTTTATTTATTTTTTAAGTTTAGTTCGGGGAAAATTCTCAAAAAGCAAGTTTGCTAAAATTAAAAATAAATGACTCACGACTTATAAACTGCGGTCTTGAATTCCGTTACACTGTAGACTTTTTTCGACCCGCAATTATTGGCCAGAAAAATTGTTACTGATATTGTTATTATAGAATATGTTGAGTGAATATATCGGATTATCAACACTTAACGCAACTTACATTTTTTTTATCTATTTATTTGTATCGTCTCGCATTTTCCCAATATTTGGGAAGACAGAGGGCTTACAAAATTAAGATCTTTCGAGCCACTTTTCACCGATTCCTGTTTAGGAAAACGTGACACGTCTATCGATGGTAATAAGGTTATGGGATGTTACAATTCAAGTATGCAATTTGATTTGATTTTGAAGTTTTTAAATAAATCAATAAGGTGACATCGGTTACCGACAGATGGCGGAATAAGCATCTCGAAAAATACCAGATGAACATGCAGACCGATAATCGCCTAAGGTGTCTGTTGGGCATGGCAATTATGGCAAATTCTCGTTACGGGAGAGGAATATGTTTTACATTTGACTTATACGCAGTGTTTAGTCCCTATCTACATAGGAACCGAGGCACACAATTCACCATCGGTCAGGCGTTTTGAGATCAGCCATGCGATTTTAGATCTTAGAGCTTTCGCGTAACCGTGCCATGAATTTTCGATGCGACCAAACACGACGCATGTCACTTCTCGCGTGGAATGACAAAACGTTTTCTAATCCAGTCCAAGATCAAATCCGAAGGTTTCGCGGTTGCACGAAATTGGCTTTTTGCGTAATTAACGTAATGACAGTGTGTGTGTTCGACACGGCGCCACATTTTCGTGTCATTGATTTGCTGCAATTACACCACGTATTAGACTATGAATTAACTTATAGGAACGCCATGATTAAATTGGGTCTACCTGTCAAGAATAAGATGGAATGCACGAAATTTAACTTAATTTTACTGCTTGCTATAAACGATACTGTACGTTATGTACGTTATTTCTCTATTCTACCAAATGGTGGGCTTATTTTAAATGCCTAAGGCCTTCATTTGGTCATTTTTGTGCTCTTTCTTGTTTAAATACACAAAAAACAAAAGCAAATGTCACAATTCAAGTAAAAACATCTTCATGCATATTATCTGTGCCCTGTAGTTTAACCCGCGGTTTAAATAGTCAGAAACCTTCACAAGTTAAAGACAACTAAAAGTTTCAACTCAACGATGCGTGAACGTATAGGAAACAAACACACAAACAGTCGTTTTTATTTTTGTTAAAATAATTGATAGTACTTTTATTGTACACCTCAAAATGAAAATATGGGAATCAAAAAACAAGAAATTTAGGCAGCATACTGTCTTATTACTGCTACTCACATCATATTTATAACTTAACATATTCATAACAAGCTTGACTTGACTTGAATATTAAAAAAAAATCCAAATTGGCCCAACCAATCTCAACTTTTGCGCTTGGCGACACGTTTTGCGATTTATTTTTGTTTATCTTCACGTATTTATAAATACAGGGGTATCCAGAACTCTAGACAATTTAGTTTTTTCCACTAACATAATTTCACAAAATTCATTATTATTTATATGAAGAAGAAGTAAAGTAAAACCCACCTATAATGTTGAGAAGCACCTTCATCGTATTGTATTGGTTAAAAGTGGAAAGACATGGTAATTTTACGCTGTCTTTTGGTCACGTTTCTAAAGAAATATGATCCGCTCTAGTTCTGCAACTTAAACGTACGCAATAGACTGCATCAGCAGACACTATTATCTTTGTCGTTCTTAAATTGTGGCAAACTATTTTGGCACCGAAATATATGTTCTATGCTATGGATATAAGGTGCACGGGAGTTTACACTTTAATTTTTTAGGTGTTTGTTTTAAATAAATTTTCATCAAAGCCATGGGAACGAAACGCTTTGGCAAATTTCAACATCGATCAGATTTTCGATTTCGAAAAGCGGCCAGTGGTTGTTTTTAACCGGCGAAAAACAATGAGGAAGTTTTCAAGTCGACCCGAAGATTTGTTTTTTCTTTGTGCATAAGCTATTACTGACTGATTTTTTATTTCTTAAACTTCTGTATAAATTTTAGTATTATTAATATAGATGGATAGGCTCACCACTTGTCACGTTGTCCGTAAATAAGCTTTGATGTAAATAGGGTCGAAAGCACTTCATTGTCTAGACCTCAGCCTACCCCAGTAGGGGAAATTGCATGAAGATAAAGAAAATGTATATGTATAGATGCGATTATAGCCACCAAAGTTTCATGACGACAATAGAGGTTCAGTGTAAAAAAAATTTCTGTACAAATTGCACCATTCCGCATGCAATATTCTTTATAATAATGAATTTCCGCAAAGTAACAAAGAAAGTCACGATAGCCGAGTGGTTGGGTTGTCGGAATTTCGAGTCAAGAGACCCGAGTTCGATCCCAAGGTGGCAGGCTCGTACCAATAGCTTATTCAAAAACTTATGTTCGAATTATATCATTAGCTTGACATAAAGACTGCGACGGGCGCTCCACCTGTCACGTTGTCCCGAAAATATCTTCGGTGGAAGGTGGGTCCCAGGGACTTAATTGTCAAGGCGACCTCTGTCTACCCCTGTATTGGGAATTGCGTGAAGATATTTATTTATTTCCGCAAAGTAACGCCTGATTATATTAACTAGGGTTTTAGTGAGTGATACGTCATAACTAGGCAATGTCACGATCACAAACCATGTTCTGTGAAGATCATAAAACTATTTTCTTTGCTTATCGCGACAAAAATATAATGACGTATGAGCAGGCACTGTGTAATTATAAGATTTCTCTTAGATAATTGAAACAGTCTTCCACATACTAAACAGTAAAAGTACGTCCTGTAGAACCTAACGGACGGCTTTCGTTTGTCAACGGCGGAGGATATTAACACAAGTCCCATAAAAGTAATAGTTTCGCTTCGCTAGAGAACGACACACGTTATAAAGACAATCTCGTCAGTTACTAATTGTTTCCTTTTAAAATATTTACGTAACGAAGCCACCGTCTGCTTTACTGTCGGAGAAAAGGATGTTTTGAATTTTGAATAGATTATCTTGCTGTAAATCTTAACGCGAATATGTAGCATGTCTGCTTGCGAAGCGTGAACGCGATCATGGCAAAACCCTACAGGAAAGGTCTATCCTGCAATGAACATTTATATATGTTTTATTATTATATACTATGTATATAGTTTTGATACTTATTTACGATTTGTGTCGTTCACTTGGACACTAAGATTGCGACAGGCTCATTATTGTAGGTCGGTAGGACTAAATATAGAAAAAATAACGTACTTTCTACCCTTATTTAACCAGATCTTATTTAGGACAAAGGTAACGGCGTGGTTGGCGAAAGATTGAGCTTATCTTTGATTTATCTACACTACTACGAGTGTTATTGGAGATCAAACTCGACACTCCCGATTTGAACTCTAATCATTTAACCACTCAGCTATAGTGGTTATAAGCTAATGGCTGAGGAGCAATAATCTGAAAATTACAAATAACTTACATTAATAAGCAGAACATAGTTATAAACAAACTCATTTAACCATAGAGTTAAATGTATGTGCTATAAACGTCATAGAGTATTCAAGAGACATGTTTCCACGTAGTCTATGTAAAAATACAAATTTTTCCTGTTTATCAAAACTATAAACTTACGATGAGTACATTGCTCGAAGAGTGCTCGGATACCTAAACGTGTATGTATGAAAAAAATATGAATTTGAAAGAAACGTAAGAGATATGTAAGGATGGTGACACGCGAACTTATTCTTGGCTACCCCGTTAGGGATTATGCGTGAAGATAACTAAGTAAGTTTCAAAACTTTAGTCTTATTAGCCTTCCTTTGTTTTATTCCAATCTCTTCAAACCTTCTCAAAGAGTAAATCTGAACCTAAGTAAATTTACTTTACCCCAAGTACTTTACTCTTTAGTTAGCCTTCCTTTGTTTAATTCTCAGTTTTCAAAAATTTCTCAGGGCGCAAACCTTAGCCTGTGTAAATAATTTAAGAGCAACGTACTGCGCATATGTTTGTAACCATCGCGGGCAAACAGCTGAGTTGAGAAAAGCAAGAATATTGAGATCCATGCACATCATCAAGATGAACTCTTTGGAGTTCCAATAAAAACTGGCCGCGGTGTAATAAAATCACTCTTTCTGGAAACATGCTGCACTGCGGCCAAGGGCCTTTAAATTTTTTCTTATTATTACAAGTTTTTTTTACTTATAATGTTTGTCTTTTTTGTTCTCTAATTTTGAAAGCTGACTTAGGGCTACTTCCGCTTATCATGCGGAACTGAAATTTAGCAATGTTGGTTAATTTCTGATGATCATGCATTTTTATGACCTGATTCATTTAATCATGACCTGACTCTACACTCACAATTGGATCCAGATGAAGGATACTCTCAAAATGAAAGCTAGTTATTAATTTTTTTTAAGTAAATGATAGTAGCATCCTGTAAATGCACATTGCTGAACAAAGGCGTTCTGTTAAACATTCGACAAAGATGGTGACGGCCCCGGAGATTGAACCTGGATCGCTTTCGTCTGAAGCTAGCACCCTGACCACTCGGCTATCACGTTTTTTTATAGCATGACAAATGTTTATATGATATAGTGAGTTTAATTTTGTTTATATCAACAATATCACACGTAAAGATGTCTTCGTAAAATGGCGGTAAATCGTGACTAACAACTTTAAACGGATACTAAAATATCTCTTGAAGAATTGAATTGATCTTATATTACATTAGCAACATTGAATTTAAATTTAAAACCCCATACAATTCAAGTTTTTTTTAATATTCTTGTTTTTTCCTGATCTTGACTTATATTGTATTGGGGATTGCGTGAAGATATTTTTTTTTATTATAACAAAGAGCATATATTGCAATTAGTTAAAACTTGCCGGATAATTATTGATCATTGCTATCGGATTATGAAAGCAAGCCGAGATACGTCGTGGTTTCCACTCACCGGGAAACGGTCGCGAGACAAATTGTAACCAATTCCGATTGAGATTGGTTCATTCGATACTGGTCAAATAATATGAGCGGGTATCGTGTTGCAATCTCAATGCTGTACATGCAAGCGTGCTAGTCCGACGAAATATAAATACGTACATATATATCTCTGTGTGAGGCAAAAAATATATGAATACATACTTAGAAGCCGGTAAAAGTTTGCCGTAGGACAATTTATTCTCTAGTTATAGTTTTTGATTTATAGTTTAGTTTTAATTTAGTTTAGATTTATAGTTTTTGATATGATCGCAACGCGAATTGGCGATCGCCATACCAGAATCCTCGCAGCTAATAAGCTGCCGTCCGTCCCCGGCCGGCTTCATTTTGAGCTGGTATTTTGGTGATGGATTATCCCGCCATCTGTCGGCCTCCATTATAATATTGAAGACTTTGCTTTTTAAAAAGTCACTATAGCCGAGTGGTTCGGTGGTTGGAATTTCGTGTCAAGAGACCCGAGTTCGATCCCCAGATGGCAGGCTCGTACCAATGGGTTTTTCAAAAACTAATGTACGAATTATATCGTTGGCTTGGACATATAGACGGCGACGAGCTCACCACCTGTCACGATGTCCCGAAAATATCTTCGGTGGAAAGTGGGTCAAAGAGACTTATTTGTCTAGACTAGACCTCTGTCCACCCCTTCATTGGGAATTGCGTGAAGATATTTATCTATCATTTTATTTATTTTACTTTTAGCGATCTCTGTATTTTCACGTTGTGCTGTGGTAACTAGAACAAAAAAGTTTTGGTAAAGTTTTTTCCCTACGTAATGTGTATCTGCGTAAGAATTTTCCTTCCGTGGGTGGTTTATGTGGTGCTAGGGGAAAGCCTTAGTAAATTGCAATCCCGGCAATATGCTTACTGTGGTGTAGTTTAATTATATATAGGCGAAACCGACACAAGATTTTTTCTACCAAAACATAGAAGCCATTCATACATACATTCTCGTACATTTTGTTCATCTATTGCTAGCAATAAACGGACGAATTGCTAGCAAAAGACGAACAACAATATTGTGGGTTTAGCTAGCTAATTTTTAGAAAGTATTTGTACAGTATTATATTTCTATTTTTTTTATTTACTTATTTAATCTATGAGTTCCTTAACACTATAAAAATTATTTTCATTAAGCCATTGATGCAACTTTATTTTTTTGGTTACCATGACAATTTATAAAACGAATTACATATCAGCAATGCTGTATTTTAAGAAAATTTTTCCTGTTTCTGTGGCAACTTCAGACAAGTTCAGGAATTTACAAAATTCTTGAAAAAATATTCATATGTTTTAAAGCCAGAAACATACAGATTCTGTTCACCATCCAAACAAACTGGAAAAAATATAATGTCTCTTAGCATCTTTGTGCATTATTAATGTAAAAATCTAAATAATGTTTTATATTGACTCAAAATAATGTCTAAAGTTATCATATCAAATAACTATAATTTAAAAATTTTAATCTAACAAGAAAAAACGTACTCAAGGTATGAACTGTTACAGCTAAGGCAAAATATAAAATATTTATTGCTTAACAAATCGATTCTATTGTTACATTCAAAAACCTATTAAGATTATCTCTGTAACATTAATTAAAAAAAACGTAATATGTGGATATCTATTCATTATCTTTGTCTAGAAATGTAAGCTGCTGCAAAGAAACCATTGTCTGTGACCTTGGATAAATCATACAGGCTATAGACGGTACATAGATTTCAAACTGGCGACATGATTGATTTAACTTGACCTTGACCTCCATATTAAATAAACAGCGGAACTTTATACAGGAGAAACAATAGAGCTTCCTGCATCCGCATGTCGGGAGCTTGTCAATTCTGTCAATTGCTTTCTTTCTATTGACTTTATAGATTGACCTTAGCTACGCGGAAAGAATTCCTAAAGAAACAATTTCGTTCGGCCTTGCCTCAGAGCTAGGCAATAACTGTTAACCAAATGTTCTAATATCAGTAATTTAATATTATTTATATTTTTTAATTGATTTTAACATTTATTACAGTTCTTTCAAGTTATTTTGGTGACGATAAATTTAATAGTCAAGTTTTAATTTAGTTTAGATTTATAGTTTTTGATATGATCGCAACGCGAATTGGCGATCGCCATACCAGAATCCTCGCAGCTAATAAGCTGCCGTCCGTCCCAGCCGGCTTCATTTTGAGCTGGTATTTTGGTGATGGATTATCCCGCCATCTGTCGGCCTCCATTATAATATTGAAGACTTTGCTTTTTAAAAAGTCACTATAGCCGAGTGGTTCGGTGGTTGGAATTTCGTGTCAAGAGACCCGAGTTAGATCCCCAGATGGCAGGCTCGTACCAATGGGTTTCAAAACTAATGTACGAATTATATCGTTGGCTTGGACATATAGACGGCGACGAGCTCACCACCTGTCACGATGTCGAAAATATCTTCGGTGGAAAGTGGGTCAAAGAGACTTATTTGTCTAGACTAGACCTCTGTCCACCCTTCATTGGGAATTGCGTGAAGATATTTATCTATCATTTTATTATTTTACTTTTTAGCGATCTCTGTATTTTCACGTTGTGCTGTGGTAACTAGAACAACAAAGTTTTAGTAAAGTTTTTTCCCTACGTAATGTGTATCTGCGTAAAATTTTCCTTCCGTGGGTGGTTTATGTGGTGCTAGGGAAAGCCTTAGTAAATTGCAATCCCGGCAATATGCTTACTGTGGTGTAGTTTAATTATATATAGGCGAAACCGACACAAGATTTTCTACCAAAACATAGAAGCCATACGTACATACATTCTCGTACATTTTGTTCGTCTATTGCTAGCAATAAACGGACGAATTGCTAGTAAAGACGAACAACAATATTGTGGGTTTAGCTAGCTAATTTTTAGAAATATTTGTACAGTATTATATTTCTATTTTTTTTATTTACTTATTTAATCTATGAGTTCCTTAACACTATAAAAATTATTTTCATTAAGCCATTGATGCAACTTTATTTTTTTGGTTACCATGGCAATTTATAAAACGAATTACATATCAGCAATGCTGTATTTTAAGAAAATATTTCCTGTTTCTGTGGCAACTTCAGACAAGTTCAGGAATTTACAAAATTCTTGAAAAAATATTCATATGTTTTAAAGCCAGAAACATACAGATTCTGTTCACCATCCAAACAAACTGGAAAAAATATAATGTCTCTTAGCATCTTTGTGCATTATTAATGTAAAAATCTAAATAATGTTTTATATTGACTCAAAATAATGTCTAAAGTTATCATATCAAATAACTATAATTTAAAAATTTTAATCTAACAAGAAAAAAACGTACTCAAGGTATGAACTGTTACAGCTAAGGCAAAATATAAAATATTTATTGCTTAACAAATCGATTCTATTGTTACATTCAAAAACCTATTAAGATTATCTCTGTAACATTAATTAAAAAAAACGTAATATGTGGATATCTATTCATTATCTTTGTCTAGAAATGTAAGCTGCTGCAAAGAAACCATTGTCTGTGACCTTGGATAAATCATACAGACTATAGACGGTACATAGATTTCAAACTGGCGACATGATTGATTTAACTTGACCTTGACCTCCATATTAAATAAACAGCGGAACTTTATACAGGAGAAACAATAGAGCTTCCTGCATCCGCATGTCGAGAGCTTGTCAATTCTGTCAATTGCTTTCTTTCTATTGACTTTATAGATTGACCTTAGCTACGCGGAAAGAATTCCTAAAGAAACAATTTCGTTCGGCCTTGCCTCAGAGCTAGGCAATAACTGTTAACCAAATGTTCTAATATCAGTAATTTAATATTATTTAAATTTTTTAATTGATTTTAACATTTATTACAGTTCTTTCAAGTTATTTTTGGTGACGATAAATTTAATAGTCAAGTTAAATAATTATATTCATTACTGGTGATTTGTATGTGGTATAAAACATTTTGACGATATTTGCGTAAAAAAAGTAATTCTTCTTGAGTTTTGTGTTCAGTATGTTTCAAGACAAAATGCAATCATACGAGGACGAAATTTTTCCTTTAAAATCATAATTTTATTATTTTAAACCATAAAATTTAACTATACAACAAAAAATAATTCTACGAAAATCACTACTCATGTGCAAATTAACATTCGATTCACGCAATGTCTCTACAGCCGAACCCAATGTCAATTCTAAATAAATTTTATCACATCCGTCTCTATCAAATGTTCAAAATTGAATCTTATACTTATAATCAAAGAGAGCGATTTGGTTTGCAGTTCTTTATAAGCAATGCCTAAGGTTTTTGCACACACACCTCTATTTGTGTTAGTGGGTAAAGGGCAGACGTGCCGACTAGGACAGTAATGTACAAACGATAGTCTGTTTTCAGCTATGGCAATGAAAAAAAAATGGCCACAAACTACCAAAAAAAATATACCGCATTAAATGTAAAAAAAGTAAATAATTAGGACACTTTCATGATCGTTTTATCCAACTTTAGAGTAAAAAGAGGTGTTAGATTTATTGTCTTTCCAACCCAAATGTTATTATAGCATATTCATGAAAATGTGACAGGCGGTGAGCCTATCACTGTTCGAGTTAGGGCAATTGATGAAATTATGAAACGCTGCCTATAAGTTGACAGGAGGCAAATAGTTTCACCTAACCTAATCAAGAAATAAACAAACTTGATTCTTCTTATTAAATGACAAATTATAAAATTACTAGCATATCGTGGATACCAAGAATAAAAGAAAAAAAACCTATTGCAGAATATTCCTCATTTTGGCCATTGAACGATAAAAAGTGAATCATAAATTATCATATCATTACTCAAAAACCCTTTTAAAAATATCTGAATAACATATGAATGGCCATAAAGAATCCATTTTTGTTTTTACGTGTAAAGACCAAAACTGATAAAGAAAATAGTTCTTATGATGCAAAGCAAAGAAAATATGCGCAGAAAAAACGTAAAGCGAAATAAAATTGGTGCTTCTATGCACGAAATGCTTGAGCTTTTATTGTACCTCATATGTTACCAAATTATTCCTTTCTATAACTTTATAAGTATATTATTCTACGTATTATCTTCCCGTATTTACCAATATTGAGGTAGTCGAGTTCTGGACAATTTAGTTCTTTCGACCAACTTTTCACCGGAGCTTTTTGGGACTTCATCTCCAGTAGTGAGCCTACCGCCCTCATAGTTTGTGTGCAGTATACCCACATAGGTTCAAATTTAAATATATAAATATTCACATATACAAACGTCTATGACTCCAGTACAAAAATTTATAATCATGACACAAGATGTTCACCTCTACTAGCAAGACTCGAACCTGCAACCCCGTAACTTCGAAAGCAGGTCTCACCAACTAAGATTTCGGATTTTTATAACTTATTAATTTCGTTTACAGTTTATTCCATGGATAAATAGATAATCAGTCCGAGAATTAAAAAAACCCTAAGTGACATATGAAATACTAAATGAATCAATCAAAGCTAAGAGATAATTTTTAAGCCGAACACGTGTGAGGATGACGTAACGCTCACTTCCCGCGTCCGAACGACACTTGACACGTAAACTAGTATTTAAAGTTTAGTTACATCACTTTATTTCCTGCGTTGAGGTGAACTTGTTGACATAATCTTGTACAGTTGACAAAAATAATCTGTAACATGAATATAAAGGCAAGAAATTATGCATTGCGCTCAGAAAGAACTCACTGCTTACTTAGCAGCCTGCAAAAGTTCACTGCAGGACACAGGCCACTTCTGTAAGCAGGTCTTGTCATGATTGCCATTCCTGTTAGGCAGGTTGGCGATAACGAACTGAATCTAAGGTGAAGTCTCTATTACTGCTGTAACAGAGACTTCACTTTAGATGCAGTTCGTTATCGGTCTGCGCATATTTGGTCTGGTATTGTAAGCGTTACGTTATTCCGCCATCTATCGGTAGCCCTTGAAGTTTTTAGGATGTCTCTTACACCCATGGAAACAATAGGGATGAATAGATCAAACATAGATATGCATAAACCAAACGTCTTCCTTATAGCCCAGTTGATTTTCGATAGTGGACTACATGGTATCTTATCTGAATAGAAATCTTCCAGTGTACTGGTACGACACGGTGTGAAAAGTATAATTTAAAAGTGGGTACTATTTTGGGCGATACTAACAAATCAAGTAACTCGAGCGTAACAACCTCGGGGATGAGCGTGAATAAATATTAAAAATAAAGTTTCTTTATTTTTATTATTTTTATATTTATATTTCTTTATTTTTATTATTTATTATTTTTATTATTATATTAAAGTTCGACGGGCTCACCACCTGTCACGTTGCCCCGAAAATATCTTCGGTGGAAGGTGGGTCGAAGGGACTTAATTGTCTAGACTAGACTTCTGTCTACCCCTGTATTGGGAATTGCGTGAAGATATTTATTTATATATTAAGTTTCTTTATTCTCAATAACAAAATTATGATAAAGATGATCCCCCTGGTTACTATTGATTAACTTTAAAGCTAACCTACCTAAACCTAGTACATAGCACAATGAAAGTTGGCACAGATAGTTTTTAAGATGATTTTCAAGCTATTAATTTTGGACTAACGAGTTGTTTTGTGTGTGATTCAAAATTATACTAGATAAAAATCGATAACTAACAAACAGGATTACTAGTCAAACGTCTTATATTAAAAAAAATAAGAGTAGCAACAGCAGTCTGTTTACTGATTCATTCTGCCGAGTAGATCAAAATAGAAATTTAATATACGAACGTGTCAAAATTTAAATTTTTCAGTAACTCCTTAAATAAAATATATCAATCTGTAACCAAATATAATGTTATGTATTATATATTCACTATTTATATTACCATAATACGTAACTTTAACTTGTCTTGTAAGGCCAATATGGCTCTGGGACATACTAGATATTATCGTTTTAAAAAAAAAAACTTGGCTCGTGTTTAGAAGATCAACCAAACAAATAACTTCGAGGTCAGGGGTCATCAACCTACCCTTGTTCTATTGTCAAAATCATTTATGATAATAACGAAATATAGATACATAATTATTCATATCGGCAAGCAACTATAGTAGACTTGTATTTTAAATGAATACTAATAGAAAAATAAATTATTAACAAATGGAATAGGTAATATATTAACAACGTATTATGTAGCTGTGTCTCGCAAGGCGACTGTCTTAAATTCTTTTTCTGTTATATTCGTAAAAATATTCATATTGGTTTTGAATTTTTCTGCTTTCTTGTTATTATTATGTTAATTCAGAACATGAATAATTTATTTAATATTAGTCGAGCTGGTTAGCGTTGACTTGAAGAAATTTTAATAATTTGCTTCGAAAATGTATTAGCAATTTGTGATAACTATTGGAAATTTAATGTTATATGAAGATATAACAGAATAATTCCGATAGATTTCATAAAAGAAAATTCATTCATGCAAACCTGGTCCAGTCATTACGAAAGATACTCCTGCATACAAGAGGCACTTGATTTTTGTTTATATAGAGGTTCTTTTTTTCTAATCTTTTTTGTGTTGATATTTTTATTTGAAATCATCATCAGCCTTAAAGTGTCCACTTCACTATACCAATGAGAAAAGAACATACACCTTCTTTACCATCAGTTAAACTAGTTTGCTTAGGCTAAACCAAAAAAAAAAAAATAAATACGATAAAAAATATACAAGAAAAGTTTTTTTTTTTTCATAAAGATACAATGAATTAGTAAAACTACAAGACAGACATAAATAACGGCCTGCTAAAGTTCACTGCTGGATAGTTCTCTGACATTACTTAACGAGGACTTACCATAATCGCTTGCTTGCATCTTGGAATTTGTTACCGGTCGACTTAATTGGTCTGTTATTTTCGAGATAATTATACAAATTTGATATTATGTCGGTAAGTAATGATAATGCTTCTCTCTTAGTCGCCTCTAAAGAAACCCACTAGAAGGTGGCATATGCGAAGGCCGATAGTACTATTTTATACATATATAAGTATGTATACATATACATACACCATTCATTGTTTCCTTTTCCATAACATAAGTGCTTAAGCTTCTTACTTTGGGATCATAGAAATATGTTTGATGTTGTCCCTACGTGTATGTATATATTATACCATACATACATATGTGATATATTATACCATAAGCTTAGACGCTTAGACACTAAGACGGCGATAAGCTTACCACCTGTCATATTCTCCCTTATAGGTTTCAGTAAAAGTTGGGAAAGAGCATTTTGGATTAAATTGTCTAAACTTCTAATAACCGGGATTTATTGGGAGGCGGGTTGAAAGGACTTAAAAGTTTAGACCTCTTTCTACTGAGAAAGATTGAAAAAAATGCGCGAAAAAAATATATGAGGAACAGTCACGATAGCCGAGTCGTTGGGTGATCATTTCGATCATGAATCAAGGGTCAAAGGACCCCAGTTCGATCCCCAAGGTTCGTGCCAATGGGTTTTTTTAAAAACTTAGGTACAATTTATGTAGTTGAACATAAAGACTCACCATCCCATCCACAATGTCTCGATATCCCAAAAAATTTATTCGGTGGAAGGTGGGTCGAAACGGCTTAATTGTCGAAACCTGTCTACCCCTGTATTGGGAATAGCGTGAAGATATTTATTGTTTACTTATTTTAAGAAAATATACAAAACCACTCCAAATACATTTTTATAGAAGTACTATCCAGCGGTAAAGTTGTATTGTCTTGTTCTTTAGTTTCCAATAAAAATAGCGATGACATTTTATATAGTCTATCAATATCTAATTTGTCATTAATTTTCAAATGTTACGACCTCTATAAAGCTTCGGTTGGCGAACAATAATTATGACACAGCTTTATTGTTGTGTGAAAAGGCCACTCTTGTTTGTCGCTATTTTACGTTTCCTTAAACGTCTAATGTAATGTTAATCCACCATTTTGTTGGAAAAAAATGCGCGGTATTTTTATATGTTTTATAACCTGTAATAATATTTTATAGTTTATTACAATTACAGTTAGTTTTTAAATTATTATTAATTGCGTCGATTGTTATGAGGGCCAAATAACTGTTCATTTTTATGACAGACAAAGAAAAAATGGTTAACATTGAACAAAATTAAGATTGAGTATATAAATACACAAAAACATGCCTATAATTTTGTAATATTAGTTCTGTTCTGTGAAGTTATTCTGTAAAGTCTGGCAGGAAATTTACAGAACAGGAAATGAGGACCTTACAGGAGAGGTCTATATCATGCATGTAGCTTTTATAGGCTGTTATATATCATGTTAAATATACAATTTAAATATTTTTTTAAACAACGACTTAAATTTTTTTATGTATTTTTTCTGAGATGAAAACAAAAGTTTATATTTATACCATCTACACAGTAAATAAATAAATAAATATCTTCACGCAATTCCCAATACAAGGGTAGACAGAAGTCAAGTCTAGACAATTAAGTCCCTTTGACCCACCTTCCACCGAAGATATTTTCGGGACAACGTGACAGGTGGTGAGCCTGTCGCCTTCTACACAGATGGTATAAATATAATACTTTTCTAATAAATAATTATTTTGTTTTTTCTTTTATCTAAAATAATGTCCTTAAAGCACTTAACAGGTATTCTTGGAATCGTAATGTCTAACCACAAAACTCTGGAAAAACTAGTCTTATCCGAAACACCAATCGATACATTTTAAAATTTACAAGATTAGCTAAAAATCCACGATAGCCGAGGGCTTGTGTGGTCGGAATTTCGACTCAAGAGACCCGAGTTCGATTATGAGGCTCCTACCAATAGGTTTTTCAAAAACTTATATTCAAATTATATCGTTGGCTGGGACATGAAGACGGTCACGTGACGTTCGTTGTCCCGAAAATATCTTCGGTGAAAGGTGGGTCAAAGGACTTATTTTTCTAGACTCTGTCTACCCCTGTATTGGTAATTGCGTGAAGATATTTATTTATTTTACAAGATTAACTCGTTTAAAATAACAAAATTTAGTTGAAAGAGGCAATTCAGATAAGGTTTCTTTTTTTTTCGTTCTTACCTCATCAACGTTAAGAAAACCTTAAAATTACTTAAATTTTAATTACACACTTATGAATGTAATTAAAAAAATGTGCCTAATATTATTTGCGTTCATCACATAAGTTGCTAAGTTAATTAAAAAGTTATAAGCAATTAACACAAATTACCGGTATGACGTCACAGTATTATGTCCGCGTTGCGCGGGCGAAATTGAAAGTAGGGTCTATAGAGAACGAAAGTGGTAGGTAAGTGGGCCAGCGCACGCGCATAACGCCATCGATACACGATCATTTCTGCCGATCGTGATTTAATTTAGTTTTAATCTCAAGGAACTCTTACTGATTCAAAATAATTATGTAATAAATCAAATCCAATCAAATCGATATTAGTAACATACATTGCATTCTTCGATTGCCATCATTTTAATCGATTACCGTTTCGTAATGAGGTTCGTCT